>UZAN01047377.1:0-10601 GCA_900618425.1 Echinostoma caproni
CTTTCAGGCATGATTGGATCTACGGCTGGGAGAAGCCATCCTGTGTAGCTCGCAGGGTCAATGAGGCGCGCGAGCCATCACACCACGTCAAGGTGCAGTCTCGTCGTGATGGTGCCTCTGGAGTACAGATCGAGAATCACACAATCGTGTAGATAATATTGTTTTTTCCACTTCTGGGAATAACTGACGTATCATCCGATTGGAACTACCACAGATTGTTAGACAGCCAGAATCACAAATGGGAGACAAATTGTTTGCGTGATTGTGGTGATGATCAAGTAAGGGGTGGTAATAGCGGATCATAGATCGTGTGTTTAGATCCCACCTCCTCTGTTCGTACCCCGGAACATTTAAATCGATCGGACTCAGTTTCCTGAAAACTAACTAAATCCATTAGATATAATCGAAACCAGGAGAAAAAATAAAAAGGGGTTTGTCAGTGTACCCATACGTGGGTGACAAACGAACTTTGCATGGGAAATTGGTTTCCCATAATTTTCCTGATCGCCGGTCGAATAGTGATGCCAGTTGTGCAGGAAATTGATGGTGTGCTTCATTACCTCCAAAGTAGAAATTTAACAACCCCAATCAGACATATGAAAGTAAACAGCAACAAGTCGTCACAGAAAATTGTTGTTTGATGTTCTCTCGCTGTGGTTAATCCAAATATTTTTGTACGAATCTAATACTATCAGTAGGGAGCACAGATTCTTCAATGACATTCATTCCAAGTTTGGATATGATACACCTGAACACGTGAAAGATCTTCAGCTAAACTGAGGACGCAGAACAGCACACCTGCAAAAGGGTCGAACGAATTTCAGCTGTACTCTGTAATGGGATAGGTGATCTATACAGTGAAATATGGACTAATTACCACAAAGTTTGGCAGTTATTTTGTCCTAAAATCTTCACATAAAAATTTTTGATGGTCTTCCTCCTCCGATACAAATATCTGTGTTCTAACAGAGGAAACCGTTTCATCACTTTATAAACCCAGAGTTACTTGCTGTAAGCTGTACCGTACAATAAATTTCACTGGTTTTGCCTTACCATCATTCAGAATTCATCTTTCAGTTTATACAATCAATGACACACTGGTAACATACTACACTCGAGTATCGACCTTAGTACGGGTGGTTATTATTTGGGTTTATTTACAGCATATCCGATGTGGAAGACGTTATGGTCATTGTCATTGTGCCAACCAGCTCACACCAGGGTTTACCAGACTTACCAATACAAATTTGTTCATTAGTCTTTTTCAACGTCAGTCGGTCCAAGTAATTTGGTGACAATGGCGGGTGATGGTTTTATAACAATAGAACTTCCTTTTAGAAATGCTTATGGTATCCTCGTAGTCTAAAACGTCATTCGTATTCGGGATAATGAACTAGGGTTATCCAAACAATAACTGCAGTTGATCTTTTCACTCAAGTGGGCGACTTCAAAAACTTATCAATTATTCCATGTTTGCTTTACATAAACAGAAGTATTAAGTAAACTGGGCGTAGTTTTAAGTGCAATAAAGCCGGTAGACTAAGCAAGTAGAATATGACCTATCTGACCATTTTCACGGCAAAGTAGGAGCAAAATGTAACAAAAAGCAATCAGTGTTAAATCAGCTTCTAAACCCTCACCCTTTGAAGAAATTGCACACTCCATGTGAAGAACACAGTCGTAACTGAAAAGAAATGTTCGATAATGCACGCATACATTCCTCGGTGTTTTAACTGTGAGAACTCAGTGAAATTCCTCTTCCCTCCGGTCCGATAAACGGTGGTGAATTCCACGGCCACTTTCACAGAATTTTTACACTTTCTAAGCAAAACAGAATCTGTCCATCATTGAAACTAAACCCCGAACTACTATTATATACGTTGTTCAATTCGTCATCTGTAAATAACAATCAATGAACTAATCACGAAACGAGGTAGACAAGATTAGAAGATACTGGTGCCTGTCATTTGTCTCGTACGGCTTACCCTTAACCGGAAACAAGGTTGTGTCAACTCCACCTCGGACAACTGGACTTGGGTTACCTTTACATAGAACGAATCAGCACTGGTCGATAGGACCCCGGGTAGTGCATGAAGGACAGTGGCATGAACGAAATAAAGTCGTCTCGTAGTTGATGGAATAACATTCATCAATGTGTCCTTGAAAACATCTAGTGTGTATAACTACTTACCCACGTTTCTGATAATCGGAGTATCGTACGTCTGATCGATCGCGCATTACCTTGGGACTTACAGAATAATAGTGGTTCGGAAATATCTCCTAAGTAAATCTGGTTTCATCAAATTGACCTCTATCATTGCTAAGAAACCTATGTCATGCCTGAAAGTCAATTGCACATATTGCCATATGATACTCCTGCCCGCCCATGCTTTGGATAAACAGAAGAGTAGGTAAGGATAGAGTCTGAGGGATGGTCAGAGGCAGTTGCTAACACTTAGCACCTACCCCTAATGACAAGTGTGACTTAAAATAAAAAAGACTTCATCATGAATTCTCAAAAGGAATATTCTCGTCACGTTTTGCTAGTTTACGTTCATATTGACACGTCTAAAAATGCTTTTGATGACTTGTGTAGCGCCTGTAGTAATGATGTCCTTATCACAGATGTTTCTTTGATAATTCGAACGAAACCTTAGAAACTGTCCTATCGTAGTACAAAAAACATTGGGATTCAACTATTTCAGACAGTAGAGCAATACATGATGCTAGGTGGAGGCTCAGATAAAGTAAAATCACTTCTGGGGATCAATAACTCTGTTTTCTCCAGGTTGAATAGAACACGTTCAATTTGAGTCCTTTGGGAGTCCCTGTACATGTTTATTCACACCGTTTTGCTGCTTCTTCAATCGCAACACGTCCTCCTAGTTTAATGAACCTTGAATCACGAAAGAGATGAATCAAAACAAAGAGTAGAAATGAAAGGTTGTACGTATGGAGTTCCTCGTAAGTGATGTGCACTAATGTAGACCAAGAAAACAGATGTAGTCGATGGGTGAAAATGGCTTGTGACACACTAGGTACTTATGGGCTAATTCTTTGTGCACCAGGTTTGTTGCAGTTGCAAACGGAGAACAAAACTTCAGCTGAGCTAATCCAATACACGGAGTTATCATCATTGAACCAGGTTTGCCAAGTAATCGGAATCGAACGAGTATTTTCATCACTTGATCGACATACATTGAGCTAGTGAACTGATGATTCTTGGTCTTCCTCGTGATGGATCCAAAAAGCCTGGCATGCGACTTGTGCTTGAGGAGAAGTGGAGAATACAACTCAATTGAAAAACTACATGGTACATCGCAGTTCTATTCATTATCCTAACGGCGCCGTTCCAGTTCAGTGTAAACTGGTGATGGCAACAAATGGTTTCTTGGAAGAGATCAAATTGATCAGTTTATCGCCAATGAGTTAGTCGCAAATAGCCAAGATAATGGAAAACAATCTAGTGGTTGGGTAAGCAGACAGACCTAATGTGCTATTGGCATTCATGCTTTTTTACCGGCTACAGAACAGAGACCGAACCGCAGAATTAAAATACAAGTAAAGAACCAATGGTCTAATTTTTTTCCTGTTCGAGGGAACAAATGTGTTATCTGAAGAGATTGTCTAACGTGCAGGTTACAAGTTTCACATTCATTTGATTGGCGTGCTCGCATATGAGGTTAACTGAAGCATGGCGATGAAATGATCGATAAACCACTTCCTGTCTGGTCCAAGGACCACTAGCGATTTTATCAGCATTTACACGACAGGTGGCACTTGTGTGCATGAGCGTCCGTACTTGCGCGCGTGTGTGCGCAGTGGGTTGTAGACATGTAAGTGGTTCGGTAATGTAGCGAGTATTATAAATGGCAGTGGACGTAAGAATGCAGCTGCCAAATATTACAGTCGTTTGTCGCAAAAAATAAAAAGTTTACCATATGAGAAAGGATATTATGATAAGTGATTACTTGAAGCGTGAACAAGGCCCGCAGAAAAAATGAAGGGTAGTGTAGATAATCTACTACAAACAGGGTATTTAATTTGCTGCTTGAGAAGAGCTGAATCAAGGCCAGAAATAACCAGAAATATTTTCATTGAAAATTTCACTCAACCAACTGGGATAGAATCAATGACCTCTCCACCAAACCCGATATTTTGCCTCATCTGATCCGTAATATGGTTATCCAAAGAATGGAATCACACGGTACATTCTGATAATTGAACATGCTCGGTTCTGCGTGAACTTCTAAAATGGTCCACCGTTGAATTCGCTTCAAAGTTGCAATGGTTGAAAAACAACAAACAACAGTGTGGTCAAACATGATAAATGTGAAGCCTTTGGCAGATTATTTCGTCCGAGTGGGAAAAGACTGGTAGTGTGCGTCGCATGATGTAACTTCAAGCGGTTTCACAGATCATCATTTCGACTACTACTAACACCTTGCAGCCCTACAGTTTCTCGTTTCGAGGAAATTTCATGATACAATTCCGAATTTTAATAAACCACACAAATGACTTGAATAAAAATCGAAAATACTATCCTCTTGTCGTAAGGCGTGCTCCTTAGATCCAATCGAAGGTGACCACATCTCAACTTATGTATGCAGGAGTCTAGGTGATTCTTTTGTCAAACAATTGAGCGACTAACGCCTGGTTTAGGAAAATATGGCTAAAGAGGCTCATGTGTAACGCAACCCAAAGATCATTTGATTAATTGAATATTCAAAATAGAACGATTATTAAATAGCATAATCTACACTGGAGCAGTCTGGTGGGGCAACCGGACAGGCAATGCTGAGGTAAGGCAGAGTAGGTAATCATGAACGCAAACTGACGCAAATACCTGACCTCCTGAAATTGCTGTGGCTGGGTGTTACGCATGTCACGTGATGCGTCTGCTCGACCAGCAATGACCGCCGAGACAGTTTGTGAGTGGAAGAAGGTCCCAGGTGGTCAAAATAAGACATGATATGCAGTTATGAAAACCCTGACCGGTGCTCTCGATCACACGTTCTCATCTGGTTCACTTAACCTGCCTAATGATTGGTCAGATATACTAAGTGATATCACTACGAGTCGTAAACAGTGACGCTCGTGTATCTACTGATTTTCTGGGCAGGTTTAGTTAACTTGCTTTCTTTTTCTCCACCTTGAAAGCGCTCTATTATATTTGCTCCTCTGATGGTCTACAAAATGTGGCCTAAAAGCAGCCTCCAAAGAGCGTCACACATTAGTACAATGCAGGTGTTTATGAAAACTTAAAAAAACTGAGCGGTCTGTACTTAGTTGGTCTACAAGACCTACAAAATCACCTACTAAACGGTTAAAACAAAGCAAATTTATTTTATGAATTTCGTCGTAGATACAGCAAGTGAAGAGTGAAATGGAAAATTAGGAGGCACTGAACAGCTATTTCGGCTCGAATGGGTTTGATTAGCAGTGCGAAGCCTCGACCAGGCTGAGTATCGAACCCGAGAACTCACAAAGTGAAACCATACAACCTACTGGAACACCGGGTAGCCGACCAGATTGGCTTTTACTTTACCCATATGCCACATAGCAAAAACCATCTTTCCAGGCTTGTTGCGAGGATCACACCCGGAACACTGTAGTACTAGCCTCGAGGGTTATGGCTCGGTTGGAAATATTCCGAACCTGACTACTGATACACCGCTGTGATGTATTACTTACATTCGTCAGTAGTGCGTTTGGTGCACGCACCAGAGGAAGCGATTGCTACTTTCTCACAATACCAAAACAGAATAAGACCTTCTGGAGTGAGTTGGTTTATTTAACGTTGTAACTACAGATGCCAGCATATCGTTATATCGCGCTACCAATGATTCCGAGTGTTTGTTAGGCATGATTACTCCGTTTCATATCAGACGC
The DNA here is from genome assembly GCA_900618425.1 of Echinostoma caproni. NCBI lineage: Eukaryota > Metazoa > Platyhelminthes > Trematoda > Plagiorchiida > Echinostomatidae > Echinostoma > Echinostoma caproni. The sequence goes on from UZAN01047377.1 coordinate 5,893, forward strand.
TACGTTCTGTGCAACCAGTGTTTACGTCGCCCCTACACATACATAGGTCTCTTTAGCCCGGTACTGGTTTTGTGGAGTTACAACACTAGTAACTCAACATGAATAGTGACAAAAATAATTAGAGAAGCCTGAAGTAATGAACTGAACTAAAAGCTCCTGGATTGGTGAGTTATTGTTGCGTTTGAACAGACGAAACGGAGCTCCTGATTGTCCAGCCACACGAATGAAGCAGTAGTTTTTCGAATGGATCCCAGCATACGTGGCCTCATAATGCTACAGGATACATAAGGTCTAGTTAGTCTAAAGGTCCAAGGTGGACTACACAAATCGTGCGAAACTAGCAGCGGATCGTCAAGGGGGCTTTATTACGCCATTCCCGTCCAACTTCGTCGTAGACGAAACACTGGAAAACTCGCTTAGGGTTCTCCAAAATTTTGGTATTAAATGGACAGCTGGAGAGAAAAACTGTGCGATTTAGAGTGCGAAGGCAACATTGTTTGCCAGAATGTATGGACGATGCGCAAAGCGCTCTTGACAGACTTTCAAGTTCTGTAATTCCATTTGCTAAGCCCTTTGAACCAATAACGTGCAAAGTGATGCCACACTATTGGGTGTCGTCTACCCCGGCTCTGATGCTTGATGGTCAAAAATTAGTCATAGTGGATTGTTTCTCTTACTTAGTAGGTAGTTGCGTGACAAATGACGGTAGCATGGTCAAAGGAGTAACCACCCACATTTCAAAGGCACGAGCAGCTTGCGAAGGATTGAAACACCTCTGGTACAGACGCGATGTCCTTGGAACTGAAAAGTAGTGTTTACTGTACCAGCGTGTGGTCAGTTCTGCTCTATGGTTGCGAGGCCCTAAATTTGGGCGTGAAAGATATTCGTCGTCTAGAAGTCTTTGACTGCCGATGTTTACGTAGTTTGGCGCCGGTTGGATGGAGCGAGCGTGTAAGCAACTCTGATGTAAGTCGTCACGTATTTGTTATTGATTCAATGGAGACTTCACTGTCCCAACAAATTCAGATCAGTCGGTCTCGCTGGTTAGGACACGTATTGCGTACACCCAGCTACGTTCTACCGCCCCGCGTCTTATTCGTAGTTGCAGCACCAGGCTGGAAGAAACCATATGGTCAACAGATAACGTGGAAATGAGGCCTGAAGAAATGCACAGGGATAAGGTANCCTCCCATCTTCCAAGTCGGAGTCCAAAAGACTGCAGTTGGCTGGCTGGAGACACTGAAGGACATCGCAAGTACCCGACAGCAGTGGCGTTCTTGTCATTTCTTATCAGGTCAGAATGCCTGAAAACGTATGTATGCATAGTTAGGTTCTGCACTCTGTGATTTGATCATAGAGGTTCGCTTTCTTTTCAGCCCTCCAATTAGACTCAATACCCCTCTTTAATCGCTTAATTTGTGTACATTGTGAGCTTGAAAGCGATCAGTGAAGTTCGCTTCACTGTACCTCGCGGTAAAATGATGCCTGACGAGCGGGAAGAACGGTGAAATCGGCCTTTATGGAGATTGTATACTTATTGATATATATACATATAGAAACACCAGTCTTTACTATACCAAACTCCTGAAAGACTTGAGTCACGTTATTTTCGAATGACTTGATTGGAGCATATCAATCGTATTGGCCTATATCATTTTATTAATCATGTTACAATTCTCTTACGAAAAACTACTTGTAACCAGATGTTCTATATTGTGGCAGTCTTCACAAGTTTGACTCACACGTGTTGCACGCAGACAGGATCGGTGGAATAAACACCAAGAAAGCAGACATTTTTATTGCGATCAGCTTTTAACTTGTAGCCAACCGGATATTGAAAGGAGGATGTGTGGTTTACAATGGCGGATTCGCAGTGCATGCAATATCCGTATGATTGTAGGGTAACTGTGAAAGGGACAATAATGTCGGGTATTTGGGAACTATTGTCAGTCAATGTGTGGGTAAACGAGGGCTGGAGAAACCGGTTGAGACTAGGATCAAGGCATGGAAGGGTCGATTGAGCGACGCGAAGGAAGTCACGAGAAAGTGGGAGTGAAACGCATGATAACCTATAACATGTATATGCAGAGTAGCAGATTGCGGTCATGTACGTGGGAATGAACAGAAAGAGAACGAAATATGAGGCACAGAATTGTGCAACCAAAAAATCTTCAGGGTGAGACCGGTAGACCGTGAGGCAAACATTGCACATGATACAGCAATACAGTAATGATTGAAGACAATACAGACAGGTGATTCGTGACTCTGAACAGCGATATAAGTTAATCAGCTACCAAAGAATGCGGAGAAGCAGGCAAGTGAGTAGATGGAACGACAACGGATAGAGAGCGATTAGCAAGCAATTTAGCTGACCATTCAATGAATATTTTACGTGACGACTAGGGGCAAGAGGCGCAAATCCTTGAGAAAAAAACATTCTGGTTTAGTATACAAGTGGAGTGCGCCTATATCAGTCACGGATATCATGAACAACTAAAAAAACTGATTCTCTACACAATCGTGATAATCCTTAGTGGGTAAACAGTCAGGGTAATTAAAGGATGGTACGGAGAAGTTAGGGTAAACTATTCACGGGGAATAGATACAGGTCGGTGGCGACACTCAAATAGAACAACAGCATTATGGACAACAACCGTGGATTTGTCCAATCTGTCTGGATCTAGATTAAAGGGATACATGATGAGTGTTAATCATGTTGGGAAAAACAGATGGAAACTGATAAGCGCGGGCGAAAGGAAGAGAATAGACGAGGGAAAGCAACAACCAGGAATCAAATGAAAAAATGAAAAAGAAACGCATCGAAAGACGTGCGGAACCTGTANAACCTGTAGAACACTTGTAAGTACGTATGTACGAGCGAAGAGAACGTACAGGGAAGTGGGTCTTGGGATGACCGTCAAATTGCAGACTACCGGGGAGAAGTTGCCTGTTATGGATCAACGGACAGCAGTTGTCACACGTTCTCTCAACATCCGAAGAGAGTGAGTGGTTTCAGGGGTGTGATACTTGTACTGACCAATAGAAAATTCCACCTCCATCGGAAATGGGTGAGTAGATGAATAACTGCAGAATCACGGAGCCATGATTAGTCATCCCATCCGGAGGAATCACTGTTTCCATCCTTATCATCGTCATCCTCTTCACTTGAGTTGTTTTCCATACACTCACGACGCCGACGAACTGCCTCGTAAATGGCCTAANAAAAAGTGTGAAGTTAAATGGCTGTTCATATCAGATGGCATACAAAGAAAATGGAAATATTACCTCAACTGAGATGCACGAACGCCTCAAATCCAATCACAATTACCACAAGTAACTTTAACTAGGACGATAATGAGAATGAACGGGTTTCGGTAAGCAGTAATCATAGGTCGATTGTTTCAATGCGATTAGTACACATTCCTAAGCCTCAAGGTATCGGACGTTGCTTCGGTAAATTTTTTTATTACAAACTTTCGTGTGATGAACAGCAGACGAGGAAAGCCCTATAGTCACGAGGATCTACTGTTCAGTGATGGAAACCGATAACCCAAGCCCCGGGACTTGGAGTGGCGAACCACATAAGCCCCCGACAGGTTAGGTGTGGTATTGGACCGGACGACAGCAAAGTTGACTATCACCAAAGTTGGGTGGCGGTGCTCGAACCTCGGACCACAGGGTTCAAAGCAAGCCTGTGACAGCGAATAAACCACTACGCCACCACCACCCATTGCAAACTTCTTAGTGGAATGATAACATGGATCCTTCGGAAAAAATTGGACCACTAGGTGATGAAACGACCTAACTCGTGCTGACTCTATTCGAATAGTACGTTAGCGATAGTTCCTGGCTCTTTTTTTAAATGCGTCGATAGCCTAGACACGATTGAGGCTTATGCGATTTACCACTGAAGATCATCACAGACAGTGAAGTCTTCAGAATTTGAACTCCTCCACCGTTTCTCATCCACTTTGTAGTAGATATGATTTAGATGGCAAATTTCTTTCAGATCGTTGATTCTGATCTTTGGCGTGAAAAGCACTACATTGCTGAGTATATACTAATTTCAGTTGCATACTTTTTCTGTACGGCGGAAATAATTTCGGAAGTTTTGCACCCTTTCAACATGAAATGCTCCAACAGAACTCAGTCGAAAGTCCCAAACCTTCAACAACCCAGAAAAAGTTAACACTATCAGATTTCAACACAAACAACTGCATCTACCAAAGCAGATCAAACTTGAACGATGTTTTATTGGGCCTAGATTATCAATTCATTATTTCTCCGACGGATTGCGAGAGGAAACCGAACAGAATTAGGGGAATTTAAACGAGCTATCATTCACTCCCAAAAGGACAAGGAAATATTGAAAGCCAAAACTCGGGACACATACCTGCACATCATGAGGCCGATTACCAAGGCTGGCTAAACTGTTGTTCCGTGTAAATTGTGTGTTTGGCATGGGACGCTCACTAACTTTCCGCAACTGGAACCCAGCGCGGATGGCAGACAACAAATCTTGTGGTGGTCCCTGAGGAATGGCGACACGCTTGATCGTTTCCTCATTCGTCGATTTGGTGTTGAGATTATTCAGTTGTTTGGTCAAGTTAGACATTTGGGACAACGGTGGTGGTGGTGGTGGGGGTGGAGGCGGTGGTGGTGGCGGAGGAGGCGGAGGAGGAGGCAAAGAGGACATGTTATTCGTATTT
>UZAN01047378.1:9947-22960 GCA_900618425.1 Echinostoma caproni
TATATATATATATATATATATATATATATATATATATATATATATATATGCACATTCTTTCCCGCCGAACACGCCCATGGTTGCAAACGGTCTTGAAGGGGAATCTGGCAGACAAAAACATTATGTCACTCCCAGATATGAGCACTTCCCCCTATAATTCTCGTATTGGACAAAATTAGATTTTCAACTCATTCCTTACCATTTATTTGACACTGCGCTACCCTATCCCACTGTTCACACACACACACAGATGTACTCACCTCTTAAGCATTATTTTTTGCCAGTAACCTGGCTGAACCTCCTGGCCAAACGGAGACTCACGTTTGGCAACAATGGTTGCGGTCATCATAGCCGTCATCGTCGTCGCCGTCGTTCTGTTTTTCGGCAGCTGATCAATCAGCAATCCAGACTGGCTATGAAATCGAATCCAGGATAATGAGAGCCGATCGCGAGCGGTAACTGTGAGCAACAATATTCGTTTTTCTACATTCGTCTCCTCCATCAGACCCAACAAGATTTGATCCCTTGAGAAGTCTGAAAAAAAGAAAAACGGTAGAATGAAAATGATGTAGCGAAATAGATGAGCATGCATCCGACTGATGTAAGCGGTAAAATCCGTCTGTGTGTGTGGCGCGGGGTAGGGTGAACGCAGAAGAGTACTCACTTCTAGCCACGCGATCATTCGGATTTGCTGCTTGCATTTGAACTCTTACGTCCATATAGATATCGAAATGTGGAGTATTTACCCTGAAAAACGATGAATGTCAAAAATTAGTTCTAATATTGGATTACTCGAGACGACTGACTGGGAGGTAGAAGTTCATTTTTAATATACTTTTGTTTGAGGAATATGGTAGGAAATGTTTAAACAATTATTTGAGACACCGAAAAATGAATGGAGATATTTTGATATTCTACATAACTTTATAAGTATAATGTAGTCGTCAAACTTTCAATATTTGGTGACCAGTAAATACTATGCATTGAAAATCGCCAACATATCAAAGTTTTTAATTCGGAGTTTGAAGTCACCCTGCACATGGCACTACCTCACAAGAATATTGGGATCACCAAGCAGACGTAACCGGTTTTTTGTCTGTGGTGTCCATATAAAGCAAAACTTCATTTGATCGTGCAAGTGATTTAACGTTTAAGATATCAAATTTGTTTCTTGATATATCCGAACGAAAAGCGAAATTTGTAAAATTATGATATTGTCCTATTTCTCGTCCGTATTCTGGTCTGATTAGAAACCTAAGGTTCGGTTAAAGGTTCGCTATTCTTTTTAAAATTAAAACGACACTACTTGTTAGCGATTTGAAAGATTTCAGAAAAAGCCAAATAGAGACCTGAACAGCTCTTCCGTCTTCCTGGGTGCATGATAGTGCTCCTACAGGGGCTGTACCCAACAAGTTACTTTTTTCGGAGCTGTAACCGTCCGTCATCTTCTGGCTCCATGGGAGATAAAACTCAACGACCTGTGTTGTCATCTTATTTTAGACCTATTACGGAAACCAAACTATCACTCATCTCCATCAAAGTAAAATACTTCATACCATTGCAGACAATTGCCTGATTATTCTGCATCTTCAGTTTCACGCCCGTACACCGATACTGGTCGCAAACAATTACTTAAGGAGAGTGAAAGTTTTTCCAAGGAATCATTTGCTTTTCTTCCATATCCATGCATGCAAACTGAAGAACATCCGACATTTGATTGCCAACGCTCAGACATTTGAATCGTCGCTTCAAAGGGAAGCCAACAGAATATAAAAATTTCACTAATACGTGCATAAATTTCCATCGTGATCAGGACGCTTAACAACCCTCTGTTATGTGTGCACACCTCTGTCCATGCATTTTGACGGCTTTACTCGGCCTGACCGACGCGTTCACTCCTTGCAACCGCAGCCAAAATTCGTAACCATTGGTTTTCGATAACCCCGCAATCGAAAGATGCAGTGAAAATGACCACATTGTGGCATACTATTTAAGACCTGTCCATTTCTCTGAAACGTCACGTTAACACCCTACACATCTCTTCTTGTTTTCGAAACACGGTTGTTTAACTGGATAAAGTCCCGGTTGCTTGCAAAATATTCGCATCCTAGGATTGTTCATAATTGAAGAAATTTCAATTCAAAGACAGGAAGAGCACGTGAGATGTTAAACTGCAGTACAAATTACAAGTATTCGACAGTTTTACGCGCTTACATGTTTAGAAATGATCGATCGGTGAACTCCAAATAGCCATCACCGTCAAAAGAGATCCGCGATGTCTTGTCTAACATAATTTCTGGTGGTATAGAAAAGAGAAGCAAGTAAGAGCTATGGGGTAACAAGCTTTACCAGATAGTGAATGAAAACCGTCAATAAGCAGTAGAAACTGCTGATCGAACTCGGTGTAACAAAGAGGATACATTTCGGCATGGAAACACTCAAATCATGACGGCGCTGAGCCTGAACTGCGGTATGCAAGAAAACGCTACTTGGTTCACCATCCTGGATAATATGCGATAAACTTTGAAACATCAGAACACAAGTCCGAAAGAGAATAATTGTTTTCGAGTGATTCACACTCGTACCTGTGCAGATCATAGAAGGGTTTGGGGACATATTTTCACGCCCATTCGAAAGATCATTTAGGATGGGGAGAGGGGAGGGTTGGGGTAAGCCCTGTGTGTCTGTGTTCGGATAAGATTGATGGTGATTGGAGCGTTGGTGATGTTGATGGTCCATTTAGGGTCAGGATAAATGAAGAGCTTGAACCAGTCGCTTTTGTGCACATAGTCCTGGTGCGAAAAGGTGAATGCCTATCGCCTCTGCGGTGACTATTGTGTGTAATCGCATTGCTTTAGAGGGTTTGGGAGGCACAGGATAGATTACGCTGAAAGCAGATTCTGGTCTAACTTGATCGCCTGTATCCACCAGATCACCAAGAATGGCTCTTTCGATTCCCCCTATTCCTCCTTGTTTTAACCAACGTGGGCAGTGTTCCTTCATCCGTTAGGATAGTTACCTCTCCAGACGGGCAGTGTACGTTGCATTAAAAACGCACCCGAAAGAGTGGATATCCATAGAAGTGGCCGGCGTAGGCCGCCTATCTTAGTGGCTAGGTTCGGATGATGGGCGAGCCTGTGAACACACGTTGTAGGTCCGCTTCACTGCGCGCGTCAGATGTTTGTTCAAGACGGCTGATATAGCATCTCCTTGAAAAGGTAGACGTATAAATAATATCATTTTTGAGTCCCATGACTCTGTTCGAAATGTGACTTTTCCCGAAAGTTTCTCTCGATGAACCGTTCAGGATAACCGTTTTTTTCTGAGAACGTCCTTAATTTTTCTTAGTTCTTCATTTCACACATTGTCAGAGCAGATCTTCTAAGCTCGTGATGTGAGCCTTTGAATAAGATTTCTTTTCTGTCTGAGTGAGAGGAAGCTGTAAAAGCTCGTACATTATCCCGTTCAAGTTACTTACTCTTGTTTACCCAACCCCTGTCCTCTCCCATCCTCAATGACCTTTCGATCAAATGTGCAAATGTGTCCCCATTAGCAACAAACCCTTCTATGATCTGTACAGGCAAGATTATTAATCATTTGAAAACAATTATTCGCCTTCGGACTTGTGTTCTGATGTTACAATGGGATTGTTCTTGAAATTGAAACTTTGAAATCCGAAAAAAATTTCTTATTTCACCATATATTCTCTCATTCGGTAATAAGAAAAATCAGTCGTTTTGGGACAAATCTGTTGTCTTAACTACTTCTTCATACATTTACTGTTACATGAATGTCTATTTGCAAAATGAACAGGGGTTTCACGTTCTCAGTAAACTGGAACTACTTTAAGTTCGGTTATTTGTAAACTGGTAAAAAGCGAAAGGTTATAAATTACAGGATACGGATTGGGGTTGTGGGAGGGGGTATGTCTGGCGACTTTTGTCTGACAAGACAGGTCACGATTCCTGATCTCACCTTACAGAGTTTATGATCAGATTCCCTACCTAGGTCAGCTTGAGGCCAGAGTAGAAAATGTTGCGCACAGACATAGGTTTTATTTTTGGCCGTTTCTGCTTTTGCTTGCTGGCGTTGTCCCAAGGGTTTCCACTACTGTGAATACTTCGTTATGTGACTAGGATTTTCATAATCAATTGCATGTAAGGTTTGTGCGATAATTAAGTTTTTCATGCATCCAGGGACTAGTCAGGCTGGTTTGTGCGTTTTTTGATTCCCTGATACAGCCACGTCGTCCTTTGACCTAGCAACTGGCCGCCCAGGTGCAAGTGGATGAACAGGTAACTGAGATGAGGATAGGCGATTTCCAAAGAAATTGTTGCATACTATGAACCAGATAGACAAAGTTGTTCACAGAGTAGCGGCCGAATAGATGCAAGCAGTCAATTTTTGTGATTTTCTATGCTCTCTCATCGTTTTAGAAAATTGATTGTAGGAGTAATTATTTTCTCGTTACTTTTATTGTTTCTGGTGGAGACGGACGTTCTGTAATGTTCTCCCCAACAAACCGTGCAGAGTATTCGTTGTTTTGAGGCATGTGCTTGACCTTCTCAAGTTCATCCGTAATTGTCTCGTTCGGAAAAAGTCGACGAGTTCTACATGGATGCTTGATATTGTATTTCATGAAAACGAAGCTTAGGAAATGCGAGCATTGACCGTGCACAGTTAATAGTTGGTATATACAACGATGTCTGTTTCTTATTTGCCTTCTTTATCAGCTTAGTACTAGGGAAACAAAACTCGATCCTAGTCCTCAGTCAGAAAATTGGATAGGTGACACAAAATTCCGACGTTGTGAAACTATTCTTGATTGAGTAGTCATGAGAGCATAAGTTAGCAAACAAGCTCATTTTCGGTAGCACCGAAAACGAGCAGCTCCAGTTCGCGATTATTCCGGTCACTGTAAAACAATCAGCCTGTTCATTGAATTGCCTTAAAAGGAGACCACACCACGATCAAGGTTATTAGGACTTCGAACATCAACCGTAGGTGTGTTTACTATACGTCCAACATTTGTTTGCTCACTTGCATTCTTGTGAGCCCAATCAAGAAGACAGAACTACCTCGTTCAATGAACCATTGAAAGGCTCTCTTTCCCATACAGTGCAGCAAAAGATGCGCTGGGAAGAGAAGTAATTGTGATACGACTCAGTATTATACTTCGTTCAGGCAGTCAATGATACTCACTAACAACACAGTCAATTGTGTGCTAGCTTTCTCTCCTCACCAGTCACTCTGCACAAGTCAAAAGGTCGACATCACCTCAACATTTCGGGATCTTATCAAATGCAGCAGATTTGAAGCACTCAGCTTCATTAAGGCGATACAACAAAAACACTACCAGCTACCTGTTATGACTTACAACTGACAGGTTGTGTTCATACATGCCTGTTGTCAAATTGATCGATCGATTGATCGGTTGATCGATTGATTGACTGTTTGAATCCTGGCTTGACGGCATTCGCATATAGTGCGACGTGTAAGCCGGAATCGGCCTGCCTGCCTGCCCTCCTACACGCTGATCGTTCCTACTTGTTCCCCGGTTTGTGTACCAGCTGCATATTTGCTGTTTATAATAAACGTACTGCTTCATTCGTTGTGTGTTTATTTGCCTACTAAATCTGAGACACAACACTATCACTGGGCAACTGGAAGAATTTAACTACCGAGCTGTCTTTCCTGATTTTTCACCCCAGGAACGGCAGGTTATTTGAGGAGCGGGGTGAACTCTTACTGCTTCATTTGTATGCCTCTATATTACTCATCTTATAGTGTTACGCGTTATATCATTAAAAACGTGTAAGCAATATAACCATCTCTGTAAATCTTATTTGACATATCTCGAAGCCATAGATTCAATTGAAAATGTAACCAACTAAGCCTTTCCTGCTTATCAAACAGTGGAAGAAAGCACAGTTTTATAAAAATTCTGTTAGTAGATCTTTGGTTTTCTTTATTCAGATCAAATTCTCCTCTACTCTATCGTGGTGTCTTTGTTTCGCAACAGCTACCGTTGGGGAGACTGCTTCTCTCCACTTGCTGAACCCTAATCAAAATTGTTCATCTAATTCGAGAGACTCGTGTTGCTTTCCGAATCCATAACAGCTTCCCATCAAAATCAGGCATCTCAAAGTAATTGGACTTCATTGGTCCACATTTTCATCACCTCCCCCACCGCACCCTGATTGATAGACAAATATTTCGTACGGTGTAGCGTACGCTACAGTTTCACTAGCTGGCGCGGGTTGTTTGTTGGTGGGAGGGCAGTGACGAGACCGAGTCCTATAACACACACACACACACACACACTTATGAGCAGTTTGATCACAGATAAAACTTCCGGTCAATCTCGCATCACATGCTGTTTGGGGCTGAGCGATGACAACGACACGGAAAACTCTTCACAGCGAGGCAAAATAAACCGGTGATTGGGATTAGGGCTGTACCTGATGTGAAGCGGAAGCTTGAACCACGCGCGATGGATGAGAGCAAGATGGCGATAGATCGCACTAGAGCGTGCGATTGTGTCCACATCTGGGACAAGTTCAACTAGAGTATGAACGAAGGTGACCGATTTTATGCGCGTGACAAACATAGTTGCGTCCCTTAACAAGATAATGCTGTGGTCTGTTTCATTCCCACACGCGATGCAAAGTTGAAAAAATGTTGTCATATCTTCACAAATAATCAGTGTGGTTTACCTATCCGTTGTGCAGAAATGAAAATCTGTTGTATAATTCTTTTTAAATGCTACTGTTTTTCCTAACCAGTCAGTTGGATAGGACAGACGAGTTTGCTTATGTGGTTTTTCATGACGTCTCGCTCTTCGGTCTCCAAGATAAAATCATGAATGCGATTTTTCATTCCGCTTTTGAGCACAGAACAACCATTTTCAATCCTTAAGGTATCAAAGCTGTTGAGATTAGGGCAGCATGAATCCTGTTAGATCCCAACTTATATTAAATAACATTTGCCTTCCCTTCTGTAGTTAACCCGCAACGTGATCAGGCAATATCAGTATGCACACATAACGCTTACTCTCCTGACAAAACGATCCGGTATAACCCAGCAAACAAGAGCATTGAAAGGCGCTTTGTTTCGGTACACACTGGCCTCGATTGGAGCAAGCTGAGGCGGGACTGGAACAAGCATGCTCCCGGCAGTTGTCCACATTGGAACTGTGCAACATCTGATCGATTAGTTGAACCGAAATTCCGTTCAGTAGCAACTGGTGGAGAAAGCAAAGATGTTACAGTGACATGTTATCCATAAACGAAGAGCTATTTGCTCCTTCACCTGCATCCGAATCTCCGACACGGTGAGGCAAACTAAACAGAATAACACATAAACGAATGTGAAATCAATTACTTTGAGTTCCATTATACACAAGATATGGAAGAGGCTGTCAAAATCACTGTCGTTGTCGAGCATCGGCCTTTACCGAACCCAACTTTAGTGGTAGACATCAGTTCTTCTTCTTTTTTTACTCTGCTGGATACCATATTTATCCTGATGCGGTCTTATATGAAACATCACAAATTCAGATGGCTTGCTACCTTGGTAAGAGAAAAGATTTATGTTTGTATGAGTTTTACTCATTCTTCGTCATCATCGATTTACTTCCAGGTGGCGGACAACATAATGTTGCTAAACGAAGATGCAGTTGGGCTGCAAGCTTTTCTGGATAGCTTGAGCGCCAGCGTATCCATGTTCGGTATGCTTTTTGTACCTTCAAAGTATAAAATGTTACTACAAGACTGGTTTAGTCCAGCACCCAGCCTCACTCCAACTGGGGAAGAAATAGAGCAAGTGGATAAGTTTTTTTATTTGGGCAACCACATCTCACCCGGTGGACGCATCACGGATGAAGTGTCAGCTCGCATACAGAAGGCTCGAGTGGCATTTGCCAACTTGAGACATCTGTGGCGCCGTCGCGACATCTGGCTATCCACGGAGGGTCGAGTGTATGCTGCAGCAATTCGACCAGTGCTGCTCTACGGTGAAGAGACTTGGGCATAGATTGTCGGTGTTCAAACACCGCTCTTCACGCCACATTACACGAATCTGCTGGAGAAACCAGACATGTAATGCTGAGGTTAGATGCAGAGTTTTCGGTAATCGCTGTCGTCCAACGGAACAACTGGTCAACCTGCGAAGGTTACGTTGGTTGGGGCCTGTGTTATACGGTGAACCATGTATGCCGAGGTAAGTGTTGAGTGGAAAAAGCCAAGGGTGGTCAAGCTAAGACCTGGTATCGGGGTATGGAATCCCTAACCAGATAAATGGGTCACACAGGCCCCCTGGCTGGGGACCTCGGGATGATCGTAATCAATAGTTAGAGACACTGAATGATATGGCTGTTTGTCGTAAACAGTGGCGTTCGTGCATCTTCTCAATTTCTTCGCAACCTTAGTCGACTGAAATTCTCTCATTTCTGCTCGACTCTACTTTCAACTATCCTGTCTTTCTCCTATTCTTCATCCAAATAGGCAGCTAAGAGATAGCAATCAAAACCCGCGCCCGAAAGTGCATGTTTGTACAAACTGAAATTCATACTAAATTTGTACGGAGAAGATATACCTATTTATCAAAGTGGTTTTCAAATCGGCACGTGCTAGTACGTTGATAAAACCCCGTCGGTTTGGGATTCAATTAGAATTACCTCAAGTTTCCATTTTGATGGTCGAAAGATTGTTTTTCATACCGATTCAGTCTGCCGTGAATTAATAACAGTATCCAGAGTTAGACACAACTCTTACTATTGGCGCGAAACATCCAAGGTGTGCATTCACCGAACTAGCGAGAATTGACACACTGTTAAGCTGTTAAGCAATTCCTCCGGTCCCAGGCGACCTTCTTCTCTTTTGTTTGCCTCTATTGTGTTTTAATTTTTCGTTCTGCCTCTCTTCATTCCGGTTTTATACAAAATAGTCTATTGATCCTCTGGAGTTTATTCGTTGCAACTAAACTTATGGCATTATGGACATACATCTCTACCGTAATGTTATCTGGTTTGATTACCTTCAAAGTTCCTCAGAAAATATCTCTAGTTGGCCCAGGACTCGTTTACTCAAATCGAATTTTTCAGCCGTGTTTGGTTTGCGTCACCTTATCGTATCCGATTGAGATAGAACGTCAGCCTAAACACCGGATATCCAGTGTTTTCAAAAAGAATAAGCGATTTTACACGTCACACAATCCGATATCCCAACTGCACATCACTATCACTTTGATTGAAGGAAAATACTGCCCAAAAATAAGTATCCGAAACAAATCACGTTCACTTACCTGTTGAATACACCCCTGAAATCCAGTCAGATTAAACCCGCCATCATTCGTGACCCATGTGGTCAAACTGGCGGCCACGTGGTCCACATCCGGATGTCCACCCAGATACAGTTCTTGCCCCAGTGTCAGCTGAACCAAATCGCCCACAGAGAACGCTGACTGTAGTTCGGGTTCGCTGTTCAGGCGCAGAAACCCCTCTCGACCAATGTGCCAAAACTCCACGGTGTGCCAAGTATCCATTGCCAATTTGTTGGTACTTCTTTAAACGGACGTAACAGTGATTTAAGGGCAGGGGGCTATTGTCAAAACTGAGTATGGCAAATGACTTTTATAAACACCTGAAAAATTATATATAAATATTCGGCCAATCCCTGTGATCGATTTATCTCACTCGTGTGCAAGTCATAACCTTGGACTTATCAGCTCTCACCACTGTCAGTTTGAACACATTTACTACCACCATACGTAACATCATGTCTTCCGACCACAGAAACTTTGGTGACTATGTAATTCACACCCCTTGGAATATAGGCTAATCTTTGATATAGTGGATTGTACTTTTCGCTATTTTGTAACGTGTGACCAATGCCAGTTCAAAATATTTTATCAAGTGCTAACCGGAAACTATTCTCAGCACTTATTCAAGTAGCTTTCAGATACAAATCTTTCATGTACTTCTATTTCGGTTTGGTATTAACCGACCCTTTTTCGATTCATCTGTCTAAACATCCTATGGTACAAGAGAAGCATCAGCTTGTAAGCTATTCTCATAATAAAACTTTGACTTTGACTTTGACTGCTCTAGTCATCTCATTGCCTCACAGGGCAGTGTTACTGACTCTGCTCTGACACGTGGTCTCTTTCACGGTATCGAATAACTGAGATCACACAAAGTTAGGACATCAGCAGCAAGCATTCTATCTTTGAATCCAAAACATGGGTTTGAACATGGGTAACATGGGGAGCGTTCCTGGAGGAAAATTATTACGCATAACGGTCGTATCACCAATGAAAGGCAATTGAATATGCACTGGATATTTCATTACATTCACCTTCGTCATATTACTTTATTAGAGCATTTCATAATTCGACTGACTGGCTCACCTCAAACAGGATCGAACGTTGGTCACATGTGGGATAAATTTCAACAGATTGTCATCCCCGTTTTTGTCATGCTCCTAAAAGATTTCTACTAGAAATCACATAACTGACAGGTCAACGGATAGATATATGCAGGTGACATGCCTACAACTGAACTCCCCGTCAGTGAAATTGTTTTTCTACACAACAATCCGTTCAAGTCATGCAATTATCAAGTGAACTATGAAACTTAGCAAACCGCACATTTTGCGACAAATATTTAAACCAGGACAGTAGACAACAAATTCGTGAAGGAGAGTACTCGTGGTCCTTCAGATTTGATTACACAATGTTACTTGCTAGAGGCTACCCGCGGTTGCCGAAGCGTCGGGGAATCATAACCTGCACTGGCAGTGCCTAGTCACCGATATGTCCAAATGCGTAATGTTCGCTTGTCCATTCCATTGTAAAGTGCCCTTACAATCAAATCTTTATATGGGACACTGCCATCGGTTCTCATATCGATCCCTATATGTTTCATCTCTAATTCAGATTCGTCACTCTCTATGTGAGGTTAAAGGTCAAGTTCTAAACACAATGGTGACCTCACTTCTTCTGCATTAACTTGATCGGAAAACGTTGATACGATAGAATTTTATCTGGTGACCAAACTAATGAATTACAATGATCAAAATCAAGAACCCTCAATTGACCAGGTTCAATAATTCCTAGCAAATGACGAAGG
Source organism: Echinostoma caproni (assembly GCA_900618425.1). Lineage (NCBI taxonomy): Eukaryota > Metazoa > Platyhelminthes > Trematoda > Plagiorchiida > Echinostomatidae > Echinostoma > Echinostoma caproni. Next base: position 21,076 of record UZAN01047378.1, read on the forward strand.
TCCCATGAGCGCTCAGTCCTTAACACATTGTTGATGCAGTCTAAATGATAGAAGCCACAGTGACAATGTAGTTTATAGTGAATAGCCTTCTAATGAAGCTCGAAAAATTTAATGAGGTCATTATACTCGATGTGGCCAGAGTATGCAACCTGATGACGCAACTGTTCATTCTACAATAGCACCAGCTGATAACAGAAACACCACCATTCTCAAATTCTAACAATCACCTTGTATTGGTTTACAGGATTTTCCTGTCTTTCACAGCCTTGTCACGTCATTTCTCGCCTCTGATACATCGTTTCTAAACCTCTTCGAATCCGTTCTCACCCTATTCACACCTATTAAGCGATATTTAGCGTTATCCAAGCCACGAAGTGTGTTTTCCTGAAATTAAATAACCGCAAACCCTTGTTATGTTCTCGTTTGTTGCTTCAAATCAAATGCACTTTTGGGGAAGATGGCATCAGACACTGAAAAACAATTGCATCTGGCAGAGAAATGATGTTGCAAGGACGAGAAAAGACGGTAAAATCTATAACCACTGTTGACCAAGCCGTCCAAAAAGTTATTCTTAAATAAGAAAAAACTAGACGGCCTCTCGTTGAAAATTGTGTAACTATTAAACTCTAAATAGACGTTTTATCAATGGGAAAATCTGTGATACTACTAGAATGACGAATGTTTTCGCGAAAACAGTAACTTGCACTGAAAACTGAATATTATTGCTGTTTGTCACTACAATTTCTAAAACCTGTGCCTTTTTCCGAACTCTCCAGTAATGTTTGCTGAGATCCTCAAGATGATGATGTTCACCATTTCCGATTGGACGACGAGGTAGTACCCTGTACACCAACCCTAGTGTATTGTCTGGTCTGGCCCCATACCTGCAATAACAAAATCTCAGGCCTTTTGAAATCGTAACAGTGTGATAATTCAAGGCGCCACTCAAACCCGTTATCGTACAATAACTAGGCCTCTCGGCAATGAGGTCCTGCAACGACCTTGATCATCATTTGCCAGCCATTCTCTAGTATTCCAGCATCCTAGAAAAATACTTCGAAGTAATCCGTCGTGGAATATCCATAACCAGCCGCATTTTCAAAATTCCATTATTTTTGTTGCTTCATTTCTGTGAGAATCATATCAAGCCTATTTGTCCCTTTCCGATAAAGTTATTTCAGACTAAAATTACTTTCATTTGCTTTGTTCAAAATTTTGTTTTTATATATTCACTCAATCAGCTCCTCGTTTTTCGTTTTCGGTAAATCTTCATTTAGAAGTCCATCATTCCGTGCTTGGTACGAATTTTTATCCATAGAGATAGAGTTTAGGAGTGCCTTCCGATGATTTTGTTTTATGAAACAAACGCTCTAGGCCCATTTCCATCCTGATGCTTCGTTCTCTCGATCACGAGGATCCGTAATGAACAGTTGTTTGTCACTCCTTTCTTACTTTAGATGAAGATTTATACCATCCTCTGATAAACACGTAATAGAATTATAGAAATCAATGCGGTGGCTTTCGTTCATCAAACTAGAACGATCGACAGTTCAGAGTTAATTCAGGGTTCTAAAATATTTCGATCCGAACGGTCAAACAACACAAATAGGGATAAACGTTCGTACCTCAGAAACGCTGCACCGGATCCCAAGTCCCAGACGGCTACTAAATGCCCGTCGGTCAGTAGTATCGAAATGAAATCTCCCCGTTTGTCCGAACTCAGACCCTCATAGATAAGCAATCCATCGGGACTACGAGGCATCAAAGTGATCATCAATGAAGTCTGTGATCGTGAAGTGCCTTGCAGTCCTTTATACACCGTGTACGAGTTGCCTGTGTAGGCAGGCAGATGAATAGTAACCGCTGCCAAAATTTAGAAAACATG
>UZAN01047381.1:4307-14342 GCA_900618425.1 Echinostoma caproni
TTCTGAGATCCGGTCCGCGATAGCCGATTACTGATTCGGGTCCTGTGATTCATATTGCGTGGTTGGTGTTCCGAATTCCGTGTGTACTACTACTACTGCTGGTATAATCATTACAAAAGTTCAACCTAAATTCGTTGGAAAGAGCGTCGAACTTATCTTCTGAGCACATTACACCATTGATATAAGAATAAAAATAAACAATTTTTCCCTCTGTGACGAGTCAACCGTCCAAGATGACACCAGCTTAACACCTACGCGATCCAGTTTCTGGACTTTGGGTCCTGGAACAGTGGCATTGGTCAATCAACAGCCACACAGTTCGAACAGCAGCCGTAGGACTCGAATAATGAGAACGGTGATTGGCTGATACCCGTTTAACCAATGATATTTCTATTTGCATATGATTTAGTCTCATCGATTTCTTCCAATAAACGAACTGCTACTTCTGAGGTATTTATTTTCAAAGGGAGTAATTATCACAAGGTACAGAGGTCTCAAAGATTTGAGTCGGATGGACGCAAACTGGACGGAATACGAGAAGTTTTCGCAGAAAAGTCCATTCATTCTGAGAGTGCACAGTTGGAACAGCTGCACTCCATGAATCGCCGGTGAATAGCTTTAATTTTTCAATCAACCCATTCAGTGCATAAGCCAGTTCTGAAAGACAAGCCATAGTGCGAGACGGAGAAAAAGCAATCAGACGGACCGATTTTTGACCATTTAACTTTCCATTTGAGTGCGCTCGTCGGCCATATTCCATAACCAAAAATAGCTGTATCGCTGAAAAAACAGCGTGGGTGAGTCCATTGAACTAGTGCATATATCCTGACTGTTAAACCTCTTCTTACTTCTCGCACAAGTGAACGAGGCGGTCTCGCGAATAATTGAAACGTGCTTACCGCGATGTCGCCCAGCGTCAAACGCGATAAAAGCAAACGTTTATCAGTAGTATCATCGAATTCGTCCGGTCAGTTCACTTGGTTAAGTTGTCCCACGCACAGTGATTGAGAAGTGTAGTAACTGGAGTACAAAACAGTCTTCGTCAATTTCCGCTGGCATTGGATATTTTACTTTTGGTCATTCTCGCGCAGAGATGGATAATCCACAACGAAAGACTCAGTTGGGTCCAAATTGGAGATTGGGGAGGTTAAGCGGGTGTTCGTCTGTTAACGCCAAATCTATGTGTACACAAGAGATTGACCCATTATAATCGCATTTAGGTCCGCACAATACGTTTCAACTATGTGATGACACGTCGCGGGCTAACATGCCTCATACCGGTACATAATGGAATCTTATGTGAATAAAAAATATCGCAAGATATTTTAGTTGATGATTCATGTTATGAGGAATGTTTGGTGACAGAACAACATTCATTTACTAAAGTTGATTCTTTAAATAGTAAGTTGTTATACTATGCAGGTTAGGACGTCTAATATGTCCATTCCGAGATCAACCAGGCTGTGGAATTACATAGACAGGCCTAAGGTCAGCATGTTTACCACAAGTTTCAGGTACATAGCACAATTATTTAACAAATGAATTAAATATCTGGCATAATTTCATTTCACATAATTAGGGAATTCATTAATCCTGCCAAAATTTGGTAGTTATTTGTCGCGCATTTTTCATCTAGGTAAGGCTATTCGTCAGTGCAATCAACATTATTGTAAATCATCTTCGTCGAATGCTTCCAGATTTGTCGAGTGACATCGGAACGTTTTTACGTACGCCCCAGATATAAAAGACCATAACCGTGCAAGTTGGTAATTTACGTATATTTTGGACTGCAGAAGCCGTTGGTATCGCAGTCGCTCATAAGCTTCTGGATTTGAAGATACCACTATGTTTGCAAACCGCCACTGTTGGGCTTACTCTCTTATGCAGTTCACCTATGCCACTGTGGCTCATTCTTAGTCGTCTGGTACAACCACGAACGGAGGTGCTAATTACAGTAATTTACTGAGGCTTTTTGATTCGTTATTGCGATTCTCATGTTCAGACCATTTATTCTTGGCACTCAAGGTCAGGCACGTTTAATTGACATTCATGCAGCCCAGAAAATACGTACATCGAAGTAGACAATATATAAATTATTGTCCATACCTAAAGCATTAATATGGGTGATAAATATAATGAAACTCCCTTTAATCATAAAGAAAATATTTTAGTGCATCACAATCGGCCAGTACTGTACATTATAAGGTTAAGGTGCAAAATCGAAGCGGGTTTCTTGGGCTTACAATTAGGTATGGAAATGTAATGTTTTATATTTTAGGAAAGATGCTCAATAGACACAAAAATCTGGGGCACAGGTGTGAGGTATTGTGTGTGTCAATTTGAGTGTAGATTAGTCTATTTCCTAAACGTAGTAGTCAATCTTTAAGGGTTAAAAAAATATGAGGCTATAGGGTTGCTCGTTCTGCCTGGTTAAAAGCGTGATAAAATGTTTGCACTCTGGAAGCGCTGGAGGCGCACTCTACTAGCACTATTTTTGTTGGCAGGGGGATCATCCGTAAAACTCCATCTTCACATACGCAATCCTCAGTTCTTTCACTCCAGTATACATTCGGGAATCACATGCGCGATTTCAACTCTAGACCCTTTGCACGAATGGAGTGCTTTCAAGCTCACACACACTGGGTTTTATTTGTGTTCATTTGGGTAAGAGTTAACTTCAGTACAGCAAATATTGTAAACTTCAAAAAGCAGGATCTTTTAATCAGATCAGATATAAAAGGTAATGTACCATCTAAGTAAATCACTCTGAATTATTGAATGCAGTTGACGGATCCTAAGCTTACAGCCTGAGGGAGTAATTGGTCTTCTATTTTATCTGGCCACCAAATCCATCCGGAAAAAATTGAATATCAAATACAGCAAATTCGCAAAATTTTATCTTGAATAAAATCCTGATATTCACTGAGAAGAAATGAGAATCAAGTGTAGGTCACTCGCTATCTCTGAAATATCCCACCCCTTGTTGAGCATTGCGAAATCACTCGCGTGTGCCCTATTGGATAAACTCAATTGTCACGTTGATGACAGAATTTTTCAGAGTCCAGGCACGTCGTTAGGATGTTCAATCTGTTCTTATTTAGCTCAACATTACAAACTGTCCTTTCACTAAGGGATGATATTTTTTATTGTATTCCCTTCATGTCACTATGCAACCGCAACGGTGAACCAGGAATATTAGTAACAGTGTGTGCACATTCAGATCCTTGAATCAGGCAGTACTGTCACATGTGTGAAAGGGACATCCACTAGAGCCAAAATAATTCAATCCAAATAAGCAGCAATGAAGGATACAATCAATGGTATTCAGAATTTTGAGGGTAAAAACATGTGCACCAAGGAAAAAAATGTCTTTGTCCTATCTGGCTCTAAACGGTCGTACACTTTCTCCGGGTAGTAAAATTATGGTTCTAAGATATCCTCCAGAATCGATAGCAGTAGTTTTTTCGTCTTCTGAGTAGACTCAGCACGACAATGTGCTCCACATATTTGGTTGAGGTGTTCCCTATTTCTAGCAAAACCGTCAGGGAATTGCGGTTGACTGTAAGGTTCATTTCAATATACGATCAAACTAACTGATTTCTCAAAATTCTACGCCGGTGAAACAGAGTCTATGATCACGAACCATCTCTGGCATCTGTTACCTAAATCCACCTATATCCTGTTATTGTTATTGTCATGGTTGTTGTGGCATTGGCCACGGGGATAAGTTTACCGGTCAAACCCCGTTAGATGGAGGTAGGAGTGGGGTATCTGGAGCTTCCTCATGACGGTGGTACTTCATTGGACAGCTACCGCCCACCCAAGCTGGGCAGCCCCCAGCCAATAAAGTGCTGTCCTGTCCACGTTCTGCTTGTCTTATTGGGTGCATGAGGCTAAGGGCTGATCCCGAAAAGCGGACCGTCAACCAACGCGCCAACGAACTTAACCGAAATTCAAAGGTCTTGCGTGACAGGTCTGTAGAAGCTTCCACACGGGTGCTTCGTTCACGTCCCTGCGTCGGATTGACGCCCCACTGCCTTGTAGGTTAGACTTCTGAGTCGAAGGCTCCGGTTAGGGTTCCCAAAGAAAAACCCCTTCGTCGATATGCGTTACCGCGAAGTATGCCGCGCCCCATTCGAAAAACCCTCTTTCTCATTTGCACCCACAAAGTGTAAAATGCTACTACAAGACTGGGTCGATCCAGCCCCCAACCTCACCCTGCCTGAGGAAGTAGTAGAGGGAGTAGACAAGTTTTGCTATCTCGGCAGCTATATCTCACCTGGCGGACGCATCACCGACGAAGTGTCAGCGCGCATACAAAAGGCTCGGGTGGCGTTTGCCAACTTCAAACATCTGTGGCGCCGTCGAGACATACGACTGTCTGTGAAGAGTCGAGTATATGCTGCAGCAGTTCGGCCAGTGCTGCTCACGGCGCAAAGACTTGGCCATTACAGGAACACGATAAAAATAAGTTGTCGAACATCGCAGTCTTTGATATTACACAATGTGAATTACAATCAACGGGGAGATCCTCATGAACAAATAGCATACTGTAAAAGGGAGAGCAGGGGAACATTCACGTAAGATCTAGTTTATTGATTATGCGCTTAAAAAGTGTGAGATTGTAAGTTGGAGGGGGGGAACAACAAGGGAGAGGGTGTTCCACAGTTTGGCAGTTCTGGGGGAAAAAGAAGATTGGAGTAGCGAGGTAAGACATATGGGAACAGAAACCTGATAAGGATGACTAGATGCTTGTATACGGGATGGACGGGTAAAAGTTGCAGGAAGAGGAACTGCCGAGGCGAGTTTCGAAGAACAAAACCCAAAGTAGTAACGGTAGAAGAGGGACAACGAAGCAACTGCCTGACGATGAGCTAGCGACTGTAGACTGGATGTTAGGGAAGGATCATCGATTAGCCGGATGGCTTTTCGTTGAACACGATCAAGAAGGGAAAGGGAAGAGGATGAAGCCCCACCCCACACGTGACTACAGTATTCAAGAGCAAGGCGGATTTGAGCTTTGTACAGTAGAAGATGAGCTGGGGTGAAGAAACGTCTGGCGCGAAATAGAAATCCAACCGTGCGTGCAGCGCGAGAAGCAAGCTTAGCTATAAAAGGGTACTAGCATAAAGAAGTTATAGACAATCCAAGAAGAAAAACACAATCTGTGGAACGAAACGTGGTTTGCAATGCCCCAAGAGGAGATGTGTTCGAGATCGGAGTCCAGTGAGACATTAACTGCATTACAGTCACCATCGATGTTGTTTTGGGCATGGCGAGCGGTGCGGTAGGAGGGAGAAGTGGAGGGTGGCGTCATCAGCAAAAGAATGGATCGGGTTGGAAGTTTGGGAAAGGAGACCGTTGATAAATTGAAGGAAGAGGGTGGGCGCAAGTACTGAACATTGGGGAACAGTAGCGTTCACAGGGAATGGCTGAGATAGAACCCCATCAATTCGGACGGAGATGGTTCGCTTACTGAGGAAACTTGATATCCACGCTACGAGCGCTGGAGGGAACCCGAACATGGGTAGTTTCGCCAGTAGACATTCCTGCCAAAATTGGTCGTAGGCCTTTGAGATGTCAAGCGAGACCAAGTGCGTTTCTCCGTTGTTATCCAGTGAAGCTGAACAGGATTGTGAGACAAAACCCAGCAGGTCATCGCTGAAACGACGCGGTAGAAAGCCATACTGTCGGTCGCTCAGTAGTCCGTCACGTTCAAGGAACGTGCATAGCTGGTCAGAGATGATAGTTTCAAGTACTTTACAAAGAACAGATGTGAGGGAAATGGGTCGGTAATTGTTGTGGTTAGAAAGGTCGCCGCGTTTGGGAATGTGAAAAATCACGGCATGTTTCCAGGGAGTTGAAAAGGAAGAAAGTTGGAGGGAAAGACGGAAAAGATGACGTAAAAACAGAAGCCAGCTCGGGAGCACATATTTTGAGGACGATGGGTGGAACACCGTCTGGACCGGGTGGTTTGTTTGTGTTTAGAGAGCGTAATCTTCGACGGATTTTCCTAGTACTGATATGAGGTATAAGAGGGTTGCCAGTGAAGAAGGAAGAATGTGGAGGTGTAGTAAAATGGGGTAAGGTGGAATTGGCGGCAAACTGGGAAGCAGAAACCTTAGCTTTCTCGTTTGGTTGACATACAAGATCGCCAGAGGGGGGAAGTTGGAAGGGCAGAAATTACGGGAAATTGCTTTGGCAAGGGACCAAAATGTTCGGCTACCGGTGGCGGACGAGACCAAGTTTTCGGGTTTACAGCGAACGAAGCGTTCTTTCGTTCTCTGAATGGTCATCGAGCATCTGTTCCTAGCTTGCACGAAGCGATGGTGGGAGAGAGTAGTGGGCGAGCGACGCCAGCGGCGGAAGGCTGAACGTTTCAGGCGTACAGCACGGTCACATGCGTGGTTAAACCACTCAGGGGATTTGGGTTAGCCGGGTTTGGAAAAGTGTGGAATAAAATGATGCATTCCTTGAAGAACAACGTGGGTGAAGTTGGAAACGGATTTGGAAACATCCGAAGAGAAACATCAATCGTTCCAGGGATAAGCAGCTAGGAAATCACGGAAACCGTCCCAGTTGGGTGAGTTGTTTTTGCGCCAGAATGTGAGTTTTGAGGTGGGTGGTCGTTCAGAGTTGGAAAGTATAATTGAGCAGGAAACAATCCAGTGATCTGGTGAGCCAAGAGGAGGGAGGGTACGAATATCTGTGAAGAAAGAAGGGGCCGAAGTGAGAATTAGATCGAGGGTGTGGGCACGATCACTAGCTCGATCAGGGATAAGAGTGGGGAGGTCAACTAGTTGGCTCAGGTTGTTGACCAAGGCGAAGTGTTCGGCTTCGCACCCCAAAGGAGAAGTGGCAGATGAGTGTGTCAACCAGTCCTGATTGTGAACGTTAAAATCTCCCAAGATGGTAACATGAAAGTTGGGGTCGGTTGCAAACAAATCTTCAACGTTCGAAGATAGAAAATAAAAGACGGTAGAATCGCCGCTATTGGGGGAACGATAAAGAACACAAAAGTAATGATTAAAGGAAGGAAGTCGGAGTTTCAGCCACAACAGCTGAAATTCACGATTGGAAAAGTCAAGATTTGGGATCCTGGAGGCGGCGACTCATTGGTGAATAAAGGCGCAGACACCAGCTTTGGGGAGAAAGGAGGAATGGAGAATGTAGTTAGGGAATTGAAGGTGGGTAGTGTCTGACGAGGGGGAGATTTGTGTTTCGGTCAAGAACAGGGCGAGCGGAGCAGAAGAATGGAGAAAATGGTGTACAGAATCAATATTGCGACTCAGTCCGCGAATGTTGGTGAGGGTGATAAGTGCGTTTCCAGTGTGAGTGCGTAGAGCGAGCGGGAGTACGTGAGCGTTTGTGATTTTGTATTGTCATGTTTGTGTTGTGAGGAAACCGGAAATCATGATCCTGAAACTTGGAGTGGCGGACCACATAAGGCTCCAATAGATCAGGCGTGGTAGTGAGCCAGGCGACGGCAGAGTCGCCTACCACTCGTCGCATCGCATGATTCTGGTAGGGCAACCAGACAAGCAACGCTGAGGTCAGGCGTAGAGTTTTCGGTCGTCACGGTCCTCCACTGGAGCAAGTAGTCCAATTTCATAGTTTAAGTTGGTTGGGGCATGTGTTACGCATGTCACTAGACAGGTTGTCACGGTAAGCGATGTTTGCCGAGGCAGGTAGCGATTGGCAAAAGGTCAAGGGCGATCAAACGAAGACCTGACATGAGGGTATGAAAACCCTAATCAGAAGACTGGGTCACATAGGTCCCGTTAGGTTCCCTGGCTGTGGACCCCGAGATCTTGGTCACCGATGGTTAGAGTGATATGGCTGGGTGTCGCAAACAGTGGGGCTCATGCATCTACTCCTTATTCTCTTAACACCGGTGTATCTGAATTCTCCATCTTTTGCTTGAGTTTGCTTTCAACATTCCCATTTGCACTCTGCTCTTTCATCCAAATGGGCGACCAAAAGACGGCAACCAAAACCGGCGCACGAAAGTGCATGGTTAATGGTTGTAGGGACTGAACTGAACTGAGTCTCAAACATTAAACGTACCTCATTCGTATCTGAATCTATCGACTGCGGTACATCTAAGGACAAGATCACCTCCGCCTCGTTGCACTGACTTTGTTGTAGCGCCTGTTCCTGTGCCAGTAAATCTAGAACCCAATCGTCGTCGGGGCCCCATTGATCGGCAGCATGACCTGTCTGCCATGTATATAGGCGAACATGTCCGGAGGTAATGAGCAGCTTCAAAGTTGAACAACATTGAGCTTTGCTGATATCGTTTTCTTTATTGGCAGAACGTGCTCTGGAAATAGAGAATATGCAAGAGGCATATTTCAGTGGTGTGTGCCAGCGAGCGCAAAACAGTGAACCCTGAAAGAAACAATACTTGAAAGCGCAAAACAGAAAGCTGAACAAATAGGCAATACTTGGTAAATCGCCCTTTATATTCCATCTTCGAATCAATATTGCGGTTCGGTCCGTGAATGTTGGTGAGTGTGATGAGTGCTTGTTTACCATCTGAGTGCGTAGAGCGAGCCGGAGTACGTGAGCGTTCGTGATTTTGTATATTCATGTCTATGTTGTGAGGTAAAACCGGCACCCATGATCCTGGAACCTGGAATGGCGGACCAAATAACACTTCGATAGATCAGGCGTGGTATATATATATATATATATATATATATATATATACAGTAGTGGTCGATTGTGGTGCACTGAAATGTTCTTTATGATCAAATGGAGTTTCATTATATTTATTATACGGATTTTGACCAAACGCATGCATCATCCTGATTTTCATCATCCTTATCATCCTCTCAATGTTTCGTTTTTCCAGGCTCATTCACGGGATTGAATGTGATTTTGCCCCTCCCCCCCTATCAGACGCAACATGTCTGATATAATACCCACTTATGTCTTCGCTTCAGTTAGCCACATGCCATTAAACTGTACGATTTAGCAAATTTGACGATGGTTGCTGGTGCATCAGTTGTGAAATCGTAAAGTCACCGTAGATGTAACTAAAATTTATTTATTAAAATGACTCAGACTTCGTGCAGTTATTGTACTTTCATCTCGTCCATGTTCCATTTGTCCTTCTTCATTTTTGAGCACTGGAGGTAGTCAGGTTAGCATGGAGTCCACCAAGTTGACTGCCAAACAGAATTTGCCAGTTTCTTGTAATACACCTCGCACCTTAACCATTGACGGCCAATGTCGAAGCAGCTGACTTATCCCTGTTTCTGATACATGAAAAAGTTTTCGATTAAATTAAAATCCTAGCTGCTGCGCAGTATTTGAACGAATTTGAGAGATGATGGACTTGTGATAATTGATGTTCGTGAGTGTGTGTCTGTGTGTGCGTGTGTGCGTGGAAGTGAGAGTGCTTGTGAATGATTGGGTAGGTGAATGAGTGGTTGATCATAAACGGAGGTTACTTCACCAGATTGTTGGTGGATGACCATGGTAAGACCAATGTTCTTACAAACTGTTTCTGGGCGCATACAGGGACAGGGGTTGTGGAGACGGATTGTAATCGCCTCGGCTGTTGACAAAGTTCTGAACTTGACCTCTTTGGATAACCTACCCTTGACCGTGTACAGAGGACGGAAAGCCCCCAGCACATTGACTGTGTGACTCAGTCAGATGGTTCGTAATTACCGTCACCCCGGTCCTTGTCAATCCGTGGTTCAACCAAATCGGGTGATGCGCCATGATGCGATCAGATAGACGCTCTGCTTTGTTAGGCGTTCAATAACGGTTCTATATCACGTGGCCTCAGGTGCACGTTAAATTGAGCCATCGTTTTTCAAACGAAAGCGTAAGGAAAAAACGGTTAATCATCCCAGACTATGCTTTATATTGATTGTGTGCAACTCTTTTCTGCTGCAATCAAATACAACCATCATCTTGCTTTGATTTAATCGGTTTTCTTCCTCTCGGTTTGCGTCTTGATGGAGGAGTTTCGGTGAATAAGCGTCCTGTGGTGTCACCACGCCCAAACCGGATAAAACT
>UZAN01047381.1:14518-24860 GCA_900618425.1 Echinostoma caproni
TCGCACCCGGGGGTAATCTAGCTTGGACATGAATATAATGCGGGGTTCAGCCGCAAAAGTGAATGTGATAACTACTCAAACGAGAATAGTTTCACATCTCCAAATATTAAATATTCCGTTCTCTTGAACTTTGGGTCATACCATTGATTTGAAGGATAAACGACTTTAATAATCCGCATTCACTGCCTTGAATGTTGTGCATAAAGGGATAGACGAAATATTTTTCAATAAACGCTATTTTGACGACATACGATCATCTGGATGGGGAATCCAACAAATTCAGAATCTCATTTCCAGTATACTATTATCGAACTCATTGAGGGACTTAGTTTTATGGGAAGAGAGGATTAGTGCTGCAGAGAAATTGAAACGCGACGTACTCAAGCACATAATACACCAATTCGCCAAACAGAATTTGCCAGGTTCATCTAATACACGATGAGTGACTGCTACTGTGATCTGATAGCTGTTACAGACGGTTTTAATGAAATGTAACTCACGGTACCGCCGGAGTCTTGAAGCACCTCACTGAGATGAGTTTGCTGCGGATCGATATTAGTACTGAGTTGCCACCAGGGATTGAGATAGTTGACAATAACCGCACTTCTCCTGACATTTGGAATGCGATTTCTCCCCGTGTGTGTCAACAAAGCGTTTGACAAGGTGTCTCATTCAAAACAACTGGCCGTTGGGCACAGTTTGCTGATTGCGGCACAGCATGGGTTTCTGAAGGGAAAATCCTGTCTCAGCAATCTGTTGCACTTCTTAGATGAAGTCACAGCGAGATTAGACGAGGGTAAGCAAGTGGAAGTATGCTATCTGGACTTCAGCAAAGCATTTGACTCAGTATGTCATCGCTTACTGCTGGCCAAAATAGATGCTCTTGGGATAAGTGGTAACATTCACAGGTGGTTAACGGATTTCCTGACCGATCGGACTTTCCAGGTGCGGGTCGGAGAAGCTAACTCACCTGTGGAGGCTATTGCTAGTGGTGTCCCTCAAGGGTCGGTTCTAGGGCCACTCCTCTTCTTGCTCTATATCAACGATCTGCCTGAACGCCTTGGCTCGCCTAGCTATATATTTGCGGACGACGTCAAGGTTGTAGGATCAAATGGGAGAGCGGAACTGGAGAGGGATATAGGTGAAGTGCTCAAGTGGTCAAATACATGGGATTTGCCTCTCAACGTAGGAAAGAGTCATGTTTTGACCACTGGAGACGAAGGGCTGATAGTGGGGGGTAGTCATAGCGGTCTGTCTCTAGGAACGACTCAGAAAGCTAGGGATTTAGGAATCATAGTGACTGCAGACTACAAATGGGCGGAACAGTGTGCCGCAGCGGCGCATCGTGCCCGCAGTGAGCTCTTCAGATTGAGGTCGGCACTATCATGTAGGCAACCGGAGGTATTCGTACCCTTGTATAAAGCCGTTGTGCGGCCGCATTTAGAGTATTGTATACAAGCCTGGGCTCCCTTCTTCAAAAAGGATGCGGATTGTCTCGAAAGGGTCCAAAGATTAGCCACGAGGATGATCGAAGGACAACGGGGGAAGTCGTATAAGCAGAGACTGCAGGATCTTGGGCTATTCTCCTTAGAAAGAAGAAGACTCCGAGGTGACTTGATCGAGACATTCAAAATTATGAATGGACTATCAGGGACGGAGCAAGCGGTGTTCTTCGAGAGAATGCAAAGCAATACTAGGGGGCACATGTACAAGCTGAAGAAATTGCGCACGAGACTAGCGGTGCGTTCGAACTTTTTCAGCAACAGGGTAGTCAACGTGTGGAATAAGCTGCCGCCGGAGCTGGTAGAGCTAGGGAGCGTATATACCTTCAAGAAGGAGCTCGATAAGCGCTGGCTAACTTTATTTCCCGAAATAGACGCATAGGTTATGACCTGGAAACAGGGGTGGGTTTTTCGTTTACTAACCACCCCCATCCGGGGAACGCTTCCAAACGTGAGGTCTCTCGCCTGAACAAGGGGAGAAGATACTTTTTCTTTACCCTCTTCCCTTGCAGAGACGGAGACAACTGAGACGTGAAGAAAACGTCTAGAACTGCAATATAGAACACTCGCAGTGGTAGGGGCCGGAACGGGGCTTACTACCGGAGGAAATCTGGACGCTCGATTGGTCGTAGCCATCTCCTGTCCTGTGCAAACTGACTGACTGACTGACTGACTGAACTGAACTGATACGCAGTACGTCGACGTACCCGCGTATCAAGGTCGGGGTACGGTGATCCGCTAAACGGTTCGACGTGGTATTTGTCTGATCTCGAAATTACGAAGTACTGCGAGTTAAAGCTTTCACTCAATAAATTATCTGAAAATCACCTTGGTAGTAATTTGTGGCGCACATGGGCTACGGTCACCCCCTCCATCTTTTTTATTCCCGTTAGAATAAATTATCGTACCTCAACTTAAGGTCAAGTATGATAATTCCTTAAAAGTTGTACCCATGTAAAGTACTGTAATTACTAGCGTGTATGGCATGCACACATGGCTTAAAAGCCGTAGTGAATTCATTCTGATGTCCCGAACTGTTACTCCACGACTGCTGACCACTTCCCTCGGGAACTGCATTCAACAGTCTGTGAACTCGCCCTTCATCAATATGTGCAAAAACCCACCTGCAGTCTTGGTCAGTAATTGTCCACACTGGATCTTTTTCTAACTCCTCGTGCCTCGGACGTATCTCACATCCAGTTTCTCCCAGCTTTCGGTGCCAGTGATCAGGTCAGGTCAGGTATCATAGACCGGAAAACGCTTTCGCCAACCAAGCCTCCTCATTCTTGCTCCGGTAGGAAGCTTTCTTCTCCCAAAGCTTCAAACTCGTTTCAGTCGCTGTCTTGCAACTGTTTTCCGGCAGGAAACTGGTTCCAGTACGATATCTGTAAGGGAGATTATAATCTCCCTTATTTCCCAAGTATACTTGGGAAACAAGAAATATGTCAACTCTAAACAACCTCAGACCCCGCTGCTATACTACCTCTGGGTGTAGTTGGGTCCAAACCATGTCTAACTGCCTCTTGAAGTCGACTGTAGTCGCACATTCCATCAGGTGTGGTGGTAGCTGATTCCATCTGTCAACCACTCGGTTCGTGTAGAAGTCAACCACTCGGTTCGTGTAGAAGTTAAATCACACACCGAGGCGAGCCCTTGTTTTAGGAGCTTTAAACTGTGTCCCCTGGTCACCTCCACGGGCGTTTGAGTGAACAAACTTTCGGCGCTTACGGCAGTGAATCATTTAATTATAAATGTTTCTAAGGCGTCTTCTTTTCATAGAAAAGAGGTCTAACGCTACAAGCCTTTCTTCATATGATTTGCCCCTCATGCCCGAGACCATCCGAGTGGCCAATTTTTGAACCTTCTCGATACACTGGATGTCTTTCTGAAGGTGGGGTGCCCAGGCCTGGACACAATATTCTAGGTGGGGTTTTACCTGAGGGATAAAGATTCCTGCCTTTCGAGTGGTCAGTGTATTTCTCAACTGGAATAGTTGACCTCTCGCCCTTTGTGCTGCGGCTTTGCACCGTTCACCTGGCTTGTAATTTTCGGAAACTACTATCCCTAAGTCCTTCGTTTGGGCTACGCGCGTTAGTTCGGTGGTTTCCGAATCCCTGCTTACACTAATTGGACCACCGTCAGTGTTCAATATGTGACACTTTGACGGGTTTAGGTCTAGGTCCCATATCTGAGTCCAACGGATAACCTTTGTTAGGTCTTCCAGTAGTTGGTCTCGCGGGCTTGAGTTAACTAACTTTACGTCGTCAGTAGACACGAATGTCGGGATGGACAAACCCCTAACTAAGTCATCGGCGTACAGCAGGAAAAGTATCAGGCCTAGAACGTGGCCCTGTGGCACCCCACTAGTGACTTTCCCCTCCGTCGATAGTGCCTCTTTTACCCGAACCATGAAGGTCCGCCTGTTCAAAAACGCCCCTATCCATTTAAGCAGAGTCCCAGGAAGGCGAAAGTTCTCAAGCCTTTTAAGGAGTAATCGGTGATCAACCGATTCAAAAGCCTTTCTAAAGTCTAAGTAACAAACTTTGACTTTTAGGCCTTCGCCCAACTTCCTTGTGCCTTCATCTAGGAAGCACAACAGGTTGCTGAGACATGACATCTTTTTGAGGAACCCATGTTGGGTCGGGGATAGTAGGTTGCAGCACGCAGTATGCTCACTTATACCGTTTCTAACGATTGTCTCAAGTCCTTTACAGAGGATACTAGTGAAACCAACTGGTCATGTGGTGTTGATTGTATACTGGAGACGAGGGGCCCTATTCTCACAACCACCCCCAGAGGGACGGGATGTATGGCGGATACAGTTCGATGACATGCGTACCACGGCGCAGTTGTTAAATTGGGAGCCGATCGACAAAGAAGATGTCGAAGGGTCGTGGTGTGTTATCCGAGACTGCCTACTACAGCCGGTGCAACGATCCACCCCTGTACGCAGGAGCCGGTCTCATGCCATGGGACCACCCTGGTTCGATCGTGAGCTTAGAAGTACGCTCCGCAGGAGAAATCGTGCTTGGAAGCACTACCGTTATTCGAATGCAGGCCACGATGAATACCAACCAACACGGAACCAGTGTTCGGCAGCTAAGGTGGCCAAACACCATGCTTTCGAGGAGCATCTAGCTGCCAAATCTGCCACGGCACCGAAGATGCTATTTGCATACTTGGAAAGGAGGACCAGGCCGGTGCCTGGACTCCCGAGTCTTGTTAAGAATGGAATCACTGCTAACACTGATGTGGACAAGGCTGGTGTACTTGCTCGGCATTATGCTTCTGCGTACACAGGAGCAGAGATCTCAAATTCCTCACCCTCACCGCGTCATAGGGTTTTGTGTCCACACCCTCCTGACGTGCTCCCAATCAGTGTCCCCTATCTGGAGGCCAACGACGTCGCCAAGGTACTACGTGGACTTAGTCAATACCAATCCCGGGTCCAGATGGAGTTCACCCGTTGGTGCTGAAGGAGCTAGTTGATGTCGTATCAACCCCGCTAGCCCAAATGTTCGACTTGTCCCTCCGGACTGGCCGATTACCATCAGACTAGAAGAAAGCGCCGGTTCTTCCCTTGTTCAAGGATGGTGATAAGCATGCTCCGGTCAACTATCGGCCTGTGAGTTTGACTTGTGTGGCCTGTAAGGTGCTAGAGAAATTAGTGGCGAAGCACATTATCAGTTACCTGGAGGCGCCACATCGTATTCTCGACAACATGGCTTCCGACAGGGCCGCTCCTGTTTATCCAATCTCCTTTTGGCGCGTGAGCATTGGGTGGAGTCTAGAGCTGAAGGTTATTCCACGGATGTTGTGTTCGTGGATTTCAGTAAAGCGTTTGACAAGGTGTCTCATTGAAAACTACTGGCCGTTGGGCATCCAGGACCCGCTTCTCTCCTGGGTTGAGGACAGACTATTCTCGGTGAAAGCGTCAAAGACACAATCATCATGTTTGACAGTTTCTAGTGGCGTTCCGCAAGGATCGGTACCGTTTCTGCTTTTCATCAATGACCTGCCAGACTGCCTGGAATCGGAATGTCTGTTGATCTGATGATGATCTGAAGATCTGGAGATTTATCCAGTCAGAAAGTGACGTGAACACCCTGCAGAGAGACCTGGATTCTTTGATGCACTGGTCGCAAGCGTGGAATTAACCCATCAACCTTACAAAGTGCCATTATATGTCCATTGGTCGGCAGCCCAGTCCAAGAGTGTACCACCTTATGGACACTCACTTACTGGCATCCGCATGCGAACGGAATCTCGGGGTGTTGGTTTCCACGTCCTTAAAACCAGGGAGCAAACAGACAAAGCCTGCGCCTTGAGTTGGAGAATCCTTGGAGCCATTCGCCGTTCCTTTTCCAAGCTTTCATACGGTGGTTCCAGGGCGCTGTACACCTCCCATGTCAGACCTCGCTTGGAGTTCGCGAGCGCAGCATTATATCCTTGTACAACTTCCGAAATTGTGAAGCTGGAGAAGGTCCAACGAGCCGCCACTGGCGTGATTGCGGGGTAACGTGGGCGTTGCTACACTGAACAATTGCATGCCACTGGATTGTTCCCAGATTCATATCGCCGAGTACGGGGTGACATCATATATGTACGACGTATTCTACGTGGTGACGTGGGCCCAGAGCTAATGGAGTACTTCCCTCTGCTCGAGCAGAGCAGGACTCGTGGACACAGACTTCCGTTGCAGAAGCTTCCGTCGACAGGATTACCTCTTAGGTACCGACTATCACGCAGAGTAACCAACCTATGGAACTCCCGGCCGATGCGATGGACGAGGTTAATGATATGTTCAAGAGGAAGCTCGACAGCATCCTTCGCGGAATGTGAAATGCAGATCAGTCCTAAATGCATTCTTCGAGTCTGCGGTGACGAGGCTCATGCGGGAAGTTTCCTACTGCCTCTAATTAAAGAACATTTAACATTCAGTGTTTCGCACGTTTTATATGGACCGGCCAACATGAACAGGGTACATGTATGGAATGTTTTTATGACAGAAAGCTACATCCTAAAAGCCGCAGTTGTGCATGTTGACATCTGTTGAACATGAAATGATAGGGTGGTACACCAGAGAGATTTGTCCCTGTGTTGCCGGCGTAAGAAAACGGCACTATTTCACTTAGGGACCCTTTAAGACCCATCGAAATCAGTTCAGTTCAGTATGCACAGGACGAGATGTGGCCAATCGAGCCAATCGAGCGTCCAGATTGTTATGTTGTTGGTGGGTGTTTTTAGCTTCCAACACTGTATAGTCGATTCCAGTGATCTACCGTGACATTTCGTTTTCGTTGGTGGGTCCAGTTACCTCAGTCGTCAGCGGGCGTTTCCAGCTGGGGTTTTTCTGAAAATAGACACATAAGACCTCAGCGGTCTGGGCTTGTGCGATTCACAGCAAGACCCAACAGGGAACACCTATCTCCAGCATACATAGCTGTCGGTAAACAAAACCTTACCTGTTAGAGCACGTGTTTTGTTAGCTCTTTACTCCTTGGTAGGCCGATTTTGAATAGACGGTTCTCCAGCACTCATCCAAGGCGGTCTTAAATAGCACTACAGTGCTACATTTGACCACTTGTTCTGGTAGCCAATTCCATAGTGGGATCACACTGTTGATGAATAAACTGGCTCGGATGCACGGCCTACTCTGATTACGTTGGATTCAGAAGCTATGCCCCCTGTTGCCACTGTCTGGGAGCGCAGAGAGTAGAATAGATGCCCGACAAACCGTTCATTTTGAACGTTTCAATCAAATCACTCCTCATGCGTCTGCATCGGAGGGAAAACAGGCTTAGGTCTTTTAGTCTGTACTCGTACTCCTTTTGTCTCTGGCCGGATACCATTCGGGTGGCTAGCCTTTGGAATCTTTCTAGGCAATCCAGGTCCTTCTGTAAGCGTGGTGCCCATGCTTAGACACTACTCCAGATGTGGCCGGACGAAAGCCTTATACAACGGGAGCAGAATCTGCGGGTCCCTGCATAACATCGTCGCCGTTATCCTAAAGAGTTCCCCTCTAGCCTTATTGGCTGCCGCTATGCACTGCCTGGAGGGCTTGAAGTCACTAGAGGCCACCACACCTAGGTCCTTGGCATGCGTTGTTTCCATCAGGTGCCCTATTTAGTCAGAGATACCTGCCCTTCTTGTCCTTAACTGTTGACATTTGGTTAGATTTAGTGGAACGCAGACAACCATGAACATCCTCGCTCTCATGATTTCGCACTCTAAACCTTCAACGATGGAAAGACTTTCTACACCGTACACACCCTTTTGTCCTCCCAGCCTCCCCCCACCTCACCTCTACCCTCCCAACTCTATTCCATCTCTCTCGGGTACTTCAGACGATCGTACTAGCAGTAGTGCCTCGGGCGGAAATTCTGCCGCTGTTCGCCGTTGTCCTACCTCGACTGTTGTCCAAGTCCCACCGAATCCTCCACCAGTTGAAGCCCTCCTCCGCCCTCGATGCCCTTTCAAACTAGCCACGTTTAATGTGCGTACTCTGATATGTATAGGACAACAGGCGTGTTTAGTTGGTACCCTCGAAACCCTAGCCATCGATGTCTGTTGCATCCAAGAAACTCGCGTTCAAGACTCCAGCTCCATTATCCGGTTGACCTCCTTATTTACCCAATCTGTGAAGTTTCACTTATGCCTCTCTGGGGACCCTGGGACTTCGGCTTTCGGTCTTGCTGGTGCCGGCGTAGCTCTCAGTAATAGATAGAGCTGAGGCCGTCTTCCTGGATTGGATCCCAGTCGACAGTAGGTTGTGCGCAGTGAGACTCAGAGGTTCGTGCAAGGTAGGCAACCGTCGCCCCGATAGACGAAATTTGTTTGTCTTATCGGCGTACTCTCCAACGGACTGCAGCCCAGATGACGTCAAAGATGAAATTTACCACAATCTACACGACCTCTTGCGTAAACTAACTCGGGCTGATATCGTGATTTTAGCAGGAGATATAAATGCTAGAGTAGGCCGGTTGACTTCGAGTGAGGCGCACCTGGGAGGTCCTTTCGGACTAGATTCCTGTCGCTCGGAAAACGGAGAGCGGCTGTTGGCTTTGTGTTCCGACTACCGCCTGTTCCTCGCCAGTACGAACTTCAGACGCTTCAACTGCCGGTACGCCACTTGGCGCCCGCCTTCCTCGAATCAGAGACGGACGCAGATCGACCACATCGCTATAAGCCACAAATGGCGGGGTTGCATGCAAAATTACCGATCGTACTGGAGCACTCCCCTCGAATCCGACTACGCACTAGTATGCGCTAAGCTGTCCATGTGTTTCGGTTGGCGCCCTAAACGCACGACGACGGTTAGACTGTGATAAGCTGTCCAAACCAGCTTGTCTGTCTTCCAAAACGCACTAGCTGCAAAGCTACTACCAACCTCACCCGATGACGTTAACCACACTGGCCGCTTGTCGAGAATGCTCTGCATTCTGCTGGCTTAGTTACTTATGATCTGACACGTCGCACCGTGACACCCTGGATCTCTGCAGTCTCTGCACCTTATTGACGCATGTCGGTCTATTCCGACCAGCAGCGAGCGTTATGAAACGACTCGTAACGAGACGTACGCAGAGACCGCGAGATCTGGTGAACTCAACACGCGTTAGAGATGGAACGTGCTGCCGCCATGGGTAATTCTCGTAAGCTGTTCCATCTCATCCGGGTCACCGGTAGGAAAGTCTTGGGTGTGAGCGAAACGATCTGCGAAGCTGACGGTCCGCCCATTCACAATCAACAGCGACATCTTGAACGCTGGGCGGAGCACTTCACAGCACAGTTTAGCTGGCCTCCAGCGTCAGCTTCTCACACAGCTATTCCGGCACACGTCCCATGGTCTGTCTCAACAGACCCACCTGAGGCAGAAATCCATAGGGAGATCCAAGCCTTGGGACGTCACAAAGCGCTGGGCTCCGATGATCTTCCCCCAGCCCTATTTAAAGATGGCGGAATTAAGCTTCTTACAGAACTACAAGTACTATTCTCTAAAGTATGGAATACTGAGCAGGTCCCCTCGTGGGGGAATCGATTGTTCTCCCCATCTTCAAAAAGGGCCTGCGCAATGATTGCGCCAATCATAGGGGCATAAGCCTTATCCCGATAACGTCAAAGTTGTTGGTGTCCGTCATTCTCCGCCGATTGTGCAATACGCATGAGGAGCAGGCCCGCGAGGAGCAGGCTGGGTTTCGTGCCGGTCGTAGATGCATCGATCAATTCTTCACCCCCCCCCCCCCGTGCGGTCTTCGACTCCATTGATAGGACCGCACTATGGAGCTGTTTGTTGAGGAATGGAGCACCTAAGAAATGCGTCGATCCTCAAAGAGTTGTATCGTCATACCTCAAGGCCTATGGCCAACTTTCGCCACCCTTCAACGTCGCCAGTGGAGTTCGGCAAGGCTGCCCGTATATCCCCATTTCTTTTCAACTTCGCCATAGAGGATGTTCTACAAAATACTTTGTCCGGTCTTGCAAACGGTGGAGTCGAACTCTTCCCAGCGAACAGAGTTCTTGACTTGGAATATGCCGATGACATCGCCTTGCTTGATGAAAACACAGGCAGTCCAAAACGCTTTGAACCGCTTGGCGATAGAGGTATCCAGGTGTGGTATGTGCTTTGCATCATCAAAGTGCAAAGTGCTTGTTCAAGATTAGCAGGAGCCTGTGTCTGCGCTTACTCTTTTTAGCGATCAGATAGGAATGGTCAAGAGCTTTAAGTACCTCGGGAGCTTAATCACAGTTGGAGGTAGGGTTGCGGAAGAGATCACATCACGAATAGCGAACGCTAGAGCGGCTTTCGCCAACCTGCGACACCTGTGGCCCCGCCGTGGCAT
>UZAN01047383.1:2259-26608 GCA_900618425.1 Echinostoma caproni
CCACATGCATGTTTTCCAAAAGTGTTTGTTTTCATCAATCCCCATCTCTTTCCCAAAGTACCTATTGAGCATGTACAACTTATTCTATGTATGTGTGTGAGAGATAGAGAAACATTGCATGAACTCTCGCTAATGAGTAATCAAGTGCACTTGTTATCCAAGTGATCTTTATCAAACTAGGAGACAGTTTTTAATGCATCAGTAACCGCAACCCACGCCACGGAGGAAAAAGGAGCGCATCACACAACTAGAAAACTTTGATCGCTAGATATCGAGTCACATACCATTGCAGAAACCTGTTCTTTACTCTCAACGAAGACTTTAGGACGCCGCTATTACTCCGATCTGGCAGTCGATAACGCCATGCGTGCTTAAACGGATGGCGCGAACTAGTATGATCGAAGAACTCCGTGACAGACCTTGTGTGTGCGTGTCACAGGGAATGCGTGTTTTTCAACCTCAATCCTATCTCGTGCTCAAATATGATTGAACTCATCTCCGTGTTCTGAGTCTCTCGTAAAATTCCCTTGCCACAAATTGATTCCGGAATTACTTAAATCACTCATGATAAATACCAGTCACACTCTTCAAATTAGAGCATATATTTACAACTGAAGCGGAAGAATGAAGGAACAATCAGTGGCACAATCTACAGCCAGACGGACGGTGTAGCCATGGGTTCCTCACCTCGCCCACTCCTTGCAGATGCTTTCGTAGCCAAACTAGTAAACGAGCTACAAGACATCATTAATCAACTCCCTCTATACTGCCGTTATGTCGACGACATTTTCATCCTTTCCGACAAAATTATTTTATCGAACATAATATTGGATCGTTTAACCGAGATAATCCGTCAATCAACTTTACGATGGAAACACTGGACCGGGATACGTCCCATTTCCTCGATATTAACTTAAACAAGGGGCCCAGTGGAAAGTTATACCGTTCAATTTTTCGAAAGCCAACATAAAACGGCTAATACACTCATTTTCAAAGTTTCGTCCCAATCAAATTTAAACGAAACAGTCCAGTGACTGGCCTTCAGAACTCGAATGATTTACTCCAAGAATCTAATGAAGGAAGAACTTAGATTCATCAAATCTACACTCCTAAATAACGGATACCCGAAGCGGTTCATCGAAAAGAATCTCGTAGAAAAGCTCATAATGCTTAAAACAAGCACTACAAAAAAGAAAGAACTATCTTCTGTTCGAAGGCTATTCGAATGGTGATCTACTAAGAATACGTCTGGAGAAAAACTATTGAAAGAGCATATCCAGCCACCACTCTACGTTTAATGTTTACAATCCGGTCTCGGCTCTGCAAAACCTCAAGGATAAGCTGTCCATCCTCTCCTCATCTATGATTACGTATTCTTTTACTTACACATGTTCAACAAGTTATGTAGGACGAACGATGAGGCAGTTCTCCCAAAGGATCAAAGAACATTGACCGACTTGGCTTAGAACGGTTTGCAAGAAAATAATAACCAGTGCGATTATGGCCCACCTAGCTGATACAGGGCCTTCGCCAGACAACGACGCATTCAAAGTCATTTACAAAGTGCCCCAAAACAAATCGAAGCACGTACGGTAACGTCACTTGGCAACGGCGGAAGCTGTAGAAATCAAATTATGAACCTACCACTGTGCATACAGAAGAAGATGGTTGCCGCACTCCAGTTGCCTTGACCCCAACCATACCTACGTGATGACCCGAACCATGACCTCAGTCATGTTATGATAACGCAACATGTTGTGACAAATTGCACATGAAAAAGGTCAACGGAGAATTCCAGAATTGTTTTTGAGTCCCCTTTGCCCATTGTCTTCATTTTATCCACTCGCTCTGATTACACTTGACAGACATTGTTGTATTTTCATGCTTAACCTCAATGAACCAATCACATTTAATCACACGAGATCCATGGATGGAACGGATCTTACTGAAAAACTTGGGTCGTGCTCATGATTATTGGGGAAATTAGCCACGACGAACGAAAAACCAAAACACAAGGCATCATCAACGCCTCACCAATCACATTTACTTCTACATTAGATATAAACACATATATATAGCTGTAACTGCCGAAAGACAAAGTTACGAAAACAAGCTTGTTCGCTATATTGTTTGGATTTGATATTCCTATGGGAATCTTCCACGAACAATTAATTCTCACGCTTGTCCACAATGATCCTAGTAATCACTGATTTATCATTGATTATTCATTGACAATAATGAACTACTCTGTAGTGAAATTGTTTGTTTATTGACCATTGTAAGCGTTTCCAACACTGACACGTTCAAAATACACTAGCCCACAACTCATAAGAAACTCGTGGCTCGTTTACTTTTCTATTTACTTTCATTTGTGAATATAATTATCCACAAAATCCCATTTGAGCCAGTTAGAATTAATTTCCATTCACTCTATATGAACAGCGCAATACCGTTTTCGAATAGAGTCTCTTAGCAGTCATTTTTGTAATATGTGAAACTTACACGATCGCCTACACAATTTACTTGGAAATGGATCGATAACAAAAAGTTGAGACCTTTATTTCACAGTCCCGATTGCAAACTTTACATTGGCACTCAGTCCTTAAGTCCTGAAGTTTACCCGTGAATTTAGGCTAAAATGCCGGTATCGCGCCGGGGGGTTACCAACTCGTACTAAAACATGAACAGTGCTTTGGTATTTTTTTTCATACAAATATAGATTCGAGAATATACCTATTATGATATGAGAATACACGTTGAGAGACGAACGATTGTTTTGATTGACTCATTTTCTACCCTGTACAGATCATACAAGGAAATGACATTTTAAACAAGGATAGATATTTAATCATTAAAAAGTGACAGTGGTTGGTTGATAGGTTTTTAATTGTTGACTGAAAACGGACGAGTGTGGGCCAAAAGGTAAAAAATTACATAACCACAGTCCCTATGTGTTGATTATTATCCGAGTCTTGAAATCTTGATTTAATTGGACCTGGAGGCATGCATCTGCCAAATTGTTTCGGGTAAAGATTTTCAAACATTTAGCGAGTTTACGAAGTCGTCCGTGTTCATTGCTGGAGCTGCACAAATTCCGTTCTTGAAGATTTAGTGTCAATGTGTAACCACCACATGAACTCGGGGTTCTGCCATCCACTTTCATTGCTACATCGATCGAAGTTACCCAAGTTGATAAAATTGTTCGGGCAATAGCGCCATTCTACTCTATTCCTTCTATTGCCTCCGTTTAGCAAAATGTCTTTTGGGATTATCGACTTGACGTGGATGTCTCATACCGGTTTAGGGGGGGGTCCATTCTTTCTTTACTCCTTTACTCCGTACAACTTGGTGTTGAACTCATCCAGTTATATCGGACATCTGTTTCTTTGTATGCAGTCATAACGGACCCCCACCTCCCACCCCTCGGGCGTGTTAATTATCATCAAATGGAGAATAAATGAGCTGCTTCGTGACACCCGACAATGCCACTGACACATGAATGTCGTTGTTGGCATGAATCTATAATTTGGATCTAGACAAAAGCAAACAATTGGTGACCATTTACACCATCAATGATAGTTACGGTGCGTTTCACGGTCGTACCTGAACACCTGATTGAGAATTTAACGTGAACCGATGAACTCATCACTGTTGATATCCCCACTGAACCCACATTGGACCGTGGTTTTGAAAACAATGTCCTTGTAGATGAATCCAATACGTTTTCTCACACAGCCATCGGTTACAAGTTAGTGGCACCAACAGAAAAGGCTAAATGATAATTGATGGACAAACAATTCGTGCGGAAATTTTGCCAGCTGGTATAGGCGCTTTCGTTATCCAGCTATGTCCGATACTGGGCAATACACCTGATGGCATTCGTTCATTTCTGGAATAATGTTGCCACTTGGACACATCGCTCGTTTCTCGCATCCTCAGAGGGGTCGGATAAACAGTCCAATCAAACCTAGATGTACTCATTTACCGTTTGGAATGGTGAAGATTTTTGACAAATTAGTATGACATGAGAACACACGTCGAGAGGCGAACAATTGTTTTGATTGATTCATGTTCTAGCCAGTACAGATCAAATAAGCAAATGACATGTTGAATGGGGATAGATATTCAGTCATTCAAAATTCACAGTGATTGGTTGGAAGCAAGAGGGATGTGGGGTGGGTACTGCGCCATGTTTCCTACCACCAGGTTACCATAACACTGCAATCAGGCTGTGATACGTCATTCATGCGATCGGTCCTCGGCCCCGGAGTTGATTGGAATGGGACAATCTCTTTTGTGCACATAGGTTGTATTTGAATAAACTAATGTCGATCGCTTGAGCATTGGCTAGGGTGCAGGGACGCAGCCACATAAGTGGGCGAGATGGTGCTCGATAGATGACTTTGAATGCTGATTCAGGCTTCCCTTGATGACCTGAGTCTTTTAGGTGAGCGAGGATAGCGCTTATTATGACACCTTTTCCACCGTGTTGAAGCCAGTATGGACAGTACTGTTTATTTCGCTGGGACAGATGCCTCGCTGTTCAGCCAATGTAGATTGTATTACAAACGCAGCTGAACGAATAGAAAACCATAGATGAGGCCAGTGTCTTTATTGAATGTTCTCATTATTGATGAGCCTGTGAATACGCATGACAAACTGGCTGCATTAATGGTTCCTCTCACAACACACGCCAAACCTCTCCTAATCAGATCAGACAGTTTGTCTCTTTTGAACGATAGTATGACAAACGGTTTCTTCTTCGGATCTCCCTGCATGAGATCGTGCTTCGGTTTTTCCTTTAACTTTCTTTCAGCGAAACTTTCTGGGTATCCTTTACCTTTGAAATGTGCTTTATCTGGTCAAGTTCATGTGTAAACGTGGATTCGGAAGATATATTTCGTGCGCACGAGATCAGACTGTGAATAAGGTTTCCCTTCTGTCCAAATGACCCAAAACTGTACAGGTTGGTGCACTGTGCCCTGTTCACGTTTCCTTTCGGTATACCGTTCTTTCAAGCAGTCCATCAGTTATCCTGTGAGGAGCTACGTCAAGGAATGCTAGTTTGTTGTCTTTCTCTGTCTCATACAGACTCGTGAGCTTTATTAAACATTTTTATGATGCTCTCATTGTCAGTTATGCAAAATATATCGTCGAAGTATAGCCTACAGAAATTCATCTTTCTGCAGAATCCCGGACTGAGTTGTACAGTGTGGCCATGAGCACATTCGCTAATATCCGACCTAGAGGAGAGACCATAGCGACACCATCCCTCTGACGATACAATTTTCCGTTGAATAGAAACTGGACATCAAAAGTGCACTTCAGGAGCACTTCTTTAATTTATCTACCGCTACTTTAATACCAATTCTATTTTCTTCGAAGCAGTTGCAGATAAAATCAACCGTTTCTATGAACGAAACCCACAGCGATTGAGAACATCTACTACGATTGTTGCAAATCTCTTAAAACGGAGCAGAAAATTACCTAAAACATCTGTTCTCTTTTCAAACAATATCGTAAGCGTTGAATTATCCCAGTTTCTCAATCTCTAATGAAAATTTCCAAAAAAATGAGTTATCTACATAGGATATTTTTGCCGTACGAAACCGTCAGTTAGTCTGTCGAATTTTCCTTAATTGGGCGCGGTCAACGATTATAAAATAAGTAAAAAATGTATTTCCCATTTTTACTCCTCGCCCACTTGGCTCATCAGTATTTCAAATACTTGGTTTCCCTAATGTGCTCAAACCTTTGTTTCCTATTCCACACCTACACCTGTCTCCATGCTGACCCCTAAGCTCGTTTCGACCTCGATTGAAAATCCTTCAGTTAAGTGTGAGGTGGCACTACGCATCCTAGCTCACTTTTTCGCTCTCTCTCTCTCTCATTAGCCAGCAGTAAATGACCATCCTTCAAGCTCCAATTTGCACCCTCAGCCGCTCGTCACTATTTGTCTAATTTTCTTTATTTATCAATGCCTTTGGCCTTCATTCATTCATTCATTCATTCGACATTGGCCCCAGCTCTTACCACACCTCTCGTGTTCCACCACCATTCGGTGACTGAGACCGTCCATCACACTTAAGGGATGCGTGCTGTTCGGTGCAGTAGAGCTACTTGTCAGTCATCTCTCTCCTGTGGAACGCCCTCACATTCTCTATATATCCACTTCTCTGATTTCTCATCAATGCCATTTTGAACTCTTTTTTCACTTCATTCCATCGAATTGATTTTAGCAAAAA
This sequence comes from Echinostoma caproni, assembly GCA_900618425.1. Classification (NCBI taxonomy): domain Eukaryota; kingdom Metazoa; phylum Platyhelminthes; class Trematoda; order Plagiorchiida; family Echinostomatidae; genus Echinostoma; species Echinostoma caproni. The sequence continues at coordinate 8,505 of UZAN01047383.1, forward strand.
CCATGGTCAAGAAGGGAGAAGCATACACTCAGAGGGAGGCCAGATAATAGGCTGGAATGTTGAAAGTTAGGTGACATTGGTGGGTTGAACAAACTACCTTTATGTCTACTGGAAAGAAGTGTATGAAAGCTGCTGAGAGCAACTACCCGACTACGGTCGCTCAATAAACAAATTATATGTGTTGTGAATATTTTTTCTCGTGGTAGGCTTCATGAAACGTTCGAACCTTGTACGATTAGTAATTTGGCTCCAAACTGACGCCCATCTTTAATTCAATTTGGATTTCGTTGTTTTGTTGTTACAAAGATACAATCGTTGCAGAAATTATTTTGTTTTAATCATGTTCAACCAAATGAAGATTGCAATTTATGCGAGCATTAAAAGCACTCCAATCCAACCACAGGTTAAGACGTTTCTGCTAACCAATCCTTGTAACCGCATTACGGCTCTCAGTATGCATTTGTTTTTCAGGGTAAATTAATGAGAAACATTTAGTCAACTCTGTGTTGGTCGCCTTCGTCACTGGAAGCAGAGTTTCCAATGAGGAATTCGACGGAACAAGCCAAAATACGAGTTTGCAAGACGTATCCTAGATCATTTCACTTTTACTGTACACGTTCAGACTACACTCTAAGTGATCCAAAAATGCAGAATCACAGACCAAGAATGACACTTACTCTAAGATGAAAAACAGAGCATGCCAATGTAATTGTGTTTGGTTACAACAACTAAGAAACGAACTTTTATAAGCAACCAATATATCACACCATCTGATAATTGGTTGGAAATCATGCTGCCAATAGTACAATCAACGTATGGGCATATGCATAGCATAACGTCTATCTGCAACGCACGTGGGTTCGTTCTGAACATACTCCGGAGGGCAGAAACTAAGGTGAAATTATAAATGAGTACCAAATTTAGAGAATGTGTACATCATTTAAAATCACGTCAATTCATCATTTAAGTGAGCAATAGAACACCCACTGGATCACAGAACAGGTGACCCGTAGAATGTGCTTGCTCGGATTCCAACAAACTTGGAACTACCAGTGTGAGTCCTTCAATCTTCTCCTCCTGGTTTATTTACAATAAATCAAATAGAAAGCTACGCGGGCACTTTAAAGTTTGCGATACATATTCCGAGTAGTTTGACAATTCCAAGCAACTAGTTGCTTTGTATACCTGGATTGGGGAAATACTCAGTTACCAAGCAGGAGACAGAAGAAATCGGTAGCTCAATAGACCGATTGAGTTTTGATTATTTTTATTACCTTAGATGTATTTATTTCTGGATTTATAAGTAGTCTAGCACATTGGGGGACAACAAAACGTTAAACTAAGGCCCTTTGCAATGCACACGAACAACCTGAAATAGAGGACTCCTGCTCACCATTTGAGATGCATTTAACATGACTTAGCCAGGTAAGTGTAGGACTATTGTTGATTCCCAACTGTCTGACAGCCCCCTTCGTTAAATTTGCACCCAAACTTTAAAGCTCAGTTAATACCGGATAATTTTTAAATCGTATAGATAACAGAAAGATATGCGGAAATATTTTTGATGCGTTAGGCCAACTGTGCTACTAGTTTACGGCGAATAAGCTCAGTTTTACGAAGAAATTCATCAATTTTATTAACTATCCTATATTTATATACCGCTGCTGTTGTATAGAGGTGCTTATACCGAGCACACCTCGTGGACGATGATACACACTTCACAAGATGAACTAAGGGACACTATTTTGCGCAAAAACCTTTTTCATACTTCGCGGAAAACTGAGTGAATAAGATGAACGTGAGTGAGATAAGCCGCTGCAGATCGACACAATCTCAAGGGATCGGGAGTCCAATTTGAAATATTCGTGAAGCAAATCAAGGAATATGGCATATAGTAAGTCAGGTAAGGCGTATGAATTTGCAAAACCTTTTACCGAAATTTAGCTGTGCAGAAGATGAGTTTAACCGCAGATGAAAATAATTAGATTTCATAGATGAGACCTGGTCATATGAGAACTCCGTTTAACTGGCACTCGACTGGCGAATGTTTAGTAGGGACGCATTATGCATTTACACGTGACTACCTAAAGTACATGTTTGATACTCGATTTTTAACGGAACCGGAATGAAGATCTGTCAACCGTACAGCAAGAAAAAAGGCACGAATCATCTTGCTTGCTCATCACTGATAGGTTCGGCTAGGCATTGGCCAGTGTTAAATCCCGTCATCCTAGTGGTGCTCCTGCTGATCAGTTGGCTCGATTGTTGAGAACAATCAGTCAGTCGACTGTTCTGTATTTGGGCATCCCAGTTAGATGCAGAACGCACACCGTGCTGTTACTTTTATCTTCTTCATTTCTGGTTGTCTTTAACACCGTTTGTGCAGTATTTATCCCACCCACTACCCCTTTGTGCCTCGTTTGGTATAATTTGCTCTTCTTCTGATTCATTTCGAGTCACCTCTGTTATTTACATTCCACCACAAAAACACACTGAAGCTGCTCTGGATTTAATCTGAATTGGAACGCGATTCTCAGCACGACCTCTGTCTCGTGATAACCGCGTCACCGATTGCGACCCACCCTATCTCATAAATGCTTGCAAAACTCCACACACCCCTGCTCCTCTGGACCCAGTGCAATACAGTTTTCCGTTTCACAACAGCTTATAAATGAATTACAATTAAATCCCCAAAATATTTTCTGTATGTACATGCATATAACTGTAAAGGCTTAACACTGAAAATATGTAAACGAGTTGTTCAGCGCGGAATAGGGAGTTTTCTGGAAACTGAATCATTGGAAATAAATAATTTCTCCACTAATTGATTATCGACCAATTTCGGGAGCTAATAAAGCTGTGATGATCAAATATATTAATACAACTTGACGATATATAAGATAACCTTAGACAAAACTATGCAAGGAGTTTGGACGACACTTCCATACCCCGTCCGCGCTCACAAATTGGCACGGATTAGCATTAGATTGAGGGCGCAAGTTAAATCTGATTCCTTTCAACCAATTTACTTTTCTATCTTTCAGTCCCACGAACAAGCGCTAGTTGGTTCATGTCGCGGTCATTTTGCTGTTGTTGTGGTTTTCTTTGTGTCTCCGTCCGTGTTCAAGTCATTTAACTAAGCGCAACAATCGAAGACGAACGATTCCCCACTTGTTTTTCTACGGACATAATTTCACCCGAGAATGAATCGTAGTTTCGTGAAAATTGTTACACGAATTTTTCCACGGAGGAAGGAGCTCATCAGAAAAATACAGATAGCAACAAATTATTTCTTCTTTCCGTCAACCAATGTTTTCCTTTGATTAAATTAGTCTATCCTTTGTGTCTGCCTTGTGTGATCGGGGGACGGGGGTGAAGCAACCAGTTTGGCTGCATTTCTTTGTTCATGGTAGAACGAATCGATTTCTCCAAAAGAAAATCTTTGGCTAGTTCATTTAGCTTCAACTAGATCCAGATTAATATCTAAAAATTGATCATTGCATTGGATAGATCATTGTTATTGCCGTCAGTTCTGTTTCTTCATCATAAACCAAAGTATATCTTTTTGGATAAAAAAACGTTATGTATACGTCAAATCGAATGCACTAATAATCACCAGTATTTTTTTATTATCCTTCAAACTTCGCGCTCAGTTCAACTGATGAACCACACGTGCAGAAAGCACTAATCCGAGTTTCACTGACTATGGAATTCAATTCCTCTGCGAAGTGATTGACACAGTAATTACACAAACACACATCCTTCCCCCCACTTTGTGAGAGGTTCAGAATACAAAACTCCGACAGAACGATAGATTTACGCTACTAATGAGCGTCAACAACAGCGAACCTTGGTTCCAGGGCTTCGTGACTGGATAAAATGGCTGGATGATATAAAAATTGCGTATGGACAACCAAAATCACTACTCATGAGTAACTGGAGGATAAATGTGTAATCAGCGAAATATACCCAGAACACATTGAAAGAAAACGCAATTTAGCCTTTCTGTGACTCATCAGCCGGCTGATATAGCAAATTTTATATAGAGCCATCTTGTATAGAATAAAGAAAGCAAAATAATGATCGGTCAAATGAAGGTATTTTTGTATTGTCTGTCTCAGTTTTGCAGACTTGATATGGCTGGTTTTAGCATCAGATCAGTTATGCGCTTAGTCCGTTATCACTCGTGTGATATGTGGTTGAAAATGGAAGGGAAGGAGAGGGCCATTGGAGGCCGAGTGAGTTCATAAGCTGTTTTGGGCGCACAAGGGGGATTATGTAGACGAATGGTAACCGTTTCAGGGGCGGCTAGGATACGACTTTTAATTAGCCTAAACAGGTGATCCCGAACGCGGTCGACAGGCCGAATGGTTTCCGCTTCACACTCACTTTGTGAGAGGATTCGATGAAGTGTAAAAAGACGGCTTTTTTAATGGTTTTAATTACACCAATATTCACCTAGGTTGGAAGATGTTTCTGAACTATTGTGCATAGGAGCCGGCTGGTGTGGCCGATATGCATTGCTCTACACAAAATGAGACTGTGGAAGCAGGCAACTTGTCTTTGAGTTGCGAGCACAGAACTAGTCTAGACGCAAATACGACGAGTAATTTTCTCGCATTGAATACGTTCTTCCGCGTAGTTCTCAGTTTACGACTAACCGACATCGTGATTGCATCGCCTGTGAATATGCTAGGTTATTTCTGCTTCTAAAAGTTTCTCCTTTGGACGAAGATTTCATAAAATGTTATCAACAAAGCGTTCGACGTAACCATTTTGTAAAAAAATATCACGGATAAAAGATAGCTTCATATCCAAAGTGTTACTGGTGAACACTTTTACCGCCCTATTTGCCAAATAGAATCATAATCCTGTTTCGTTTGAGTGGCACAAAACTTCTGAACTTGAGATACTGGCCGCTCCAAACCGGTTTTCTGTAGGTTGATCTCTGAATAGAACTGCTACGTACGCATTCGTCTATCAGTTCTCGCTGACCGTCCAATCACGTGACACATATGATCATGACAGACACTGACTAATACCCGTCCAAACCGTTTTGTCCATGTGCCAGCTTGACCTAATTTTTGGTAATCATTTAATCGATCGATTTACTCTCACGATCATTCATTAAATCGTTAACCCGATTCCGATTAGCACGCTCTCTTGTGTGTGTGTTCTCATTTTCTGTGTTGGGTTACGAACCCTAAATTACTGTGCATAGTGTGGCGGTTGGAATTCGGTCTTAATAAGAAATATTAGTGCGATGCTTTAATCAGATCCCGCAAATAAACTGTTTTTCTGAAGTAAATTTGATGATGGGATGAATTAAATGTCGTTAGAAAATCGGACACCTGGACGTTGTTGTTCACAAAACGTAATAGGTTGTTGTTATATTGTCTGTACAGCTTGCATCGGTTAATAACGGACTTCGAAACTATATTCTGTAACTTGTGCGTGAACAAATCCGCAAGTGGAAGGTAGAATAGTGATCACATTGCTACTGCATCCTTTTAGCGATAGATTTCATCACTGAAGTGAAACTGAACGCTTTGTGTGAAAACATGAAATAATTCTTTCACGGATCCCGGGGGTATCTCAATTTCGATATTATTTTCTGGGTTTTATTACATAAATATTAAACGGCCTCTACTATAGGAACACTAGTCAAAATTGAGCTACCGTTCATCAACATCATACGTTAGCCAGAAAAATTTGCGTTCCCGATAACACCTATGAAGAAGAAAGTATCTGGTAAAGTTTGGGTTGCAAGGGTGGCTCTAACTGGATCCAAAATTGTCACAGCCCTTTTGGCTATTGTACGTAATGGGGAATTATACATGCTTATAATTGTCTGTGCTTTGGGTACACAATACAGTCTTGGGATAGTCGTTTCGACCGGTCGGACAATTCCGAACGAGGCACTATCTATAATGGCCTTTTGCTTCGGAATTTCCATTGTGTATAGCAGCCTCTACTCTATCTGTTCCCTTTTTATCCTTTTCTCCGGTCATCTACTTCAACTTTGTGTTGTCACTATGTCAGTCATCTTGGGCACCTAATTCGATCCTATAAATCGGATAAGCCCCGTCAGCTGGTACAGAATTTCCTCAAGATTATTCCTCAATGCCTTCAACCATTCTCGGTGTTGTGCTATCCGTGGATTGTTGGTCATCATTTGCTATCAACAAGTTAATAGTTAGTGAGGATTTCAATTGAGCCACATTTTCAGATTTTAGGATGCTCTGATTTGTTCCTCTTTTCGGGTTTAATGGTACCGTCCCAAATTCCTGGTGTGTTATTCAGGTGTCAGAGGGAGGAGCAGCTAATTGGCTTTATTACTGCATAATTTCCTTCACCAGATCCCCTTACCGTTAATGTACTTTCCGTGGTAGACAGAAAACTTGCAATTATTTAGATAAAAAAGCAAGAAAAAAACTGTTTTTTTTGCGAAAAGCCCATATTTTGCTATAGTATATCAAATTTTTCGCTGGTTTGTCCTTGAAACTATTCCGCTGTTCTCGATTTATACATAAAGGGTAGCGTGTGCAGAACAAATTTAATTACGGAAAGCAATGCATACAGAGAAAACCATTTTCCAAAATAAAAGAATTTTACCACTAACTGATGTTATTGACAAATAAAGTCCTGAATGATTTACAAAAAGAATGCAACGACCAAGTTGTCAGCGTTGAGCTGAATCAATTCTCTATGCTGGAACCAGTGAACAACGAAACTATATAAACTGAAATCGAATCCAATCCCCCACTACTCACTTGAAACCAGTAGTCAGGTTGTGAATGTTTTCTACCGAATCATAACCCCGAGGGCTAGTGATGAGATAAACGAGGTCCTTGGTCTGTAACAAGCTCGCAAAGATGGATTGTGTTATATCGTTTGAATAGAAAATCAAAAACAGTCTGATCAGTTGTCCGGTGACCGAGTGGGCAGCATGCTACCGTTCTGACTGTGAGGTCCCGGGTTCGATCCCCAGTTGGGTCGATGGATTCGCACTGCTGACGGGACCTAATCAGGTTGAAACAGCTGTCCGGTGCTTTCTAGCTTTCTTAGCTTTTCTAACTTTCCAGTTCACGCTTCATTTGCTATATACACGACGAATTCCCATTTGAAACTAAATAAGTTACAACAGAATCCGGAACCAAAAGGATAGTTAAGACCTAAAGGTCGACATCAATACCAACGCAAATAATATGCGTAAGGTTATAAAACTATCAAGCCACAATCCAGATCGCACCAACCAGGATGCTTGGTAATGCGGATACCTCATAGACATTGAGAATGAATCACGTAGACCGAGGTTTAATCCTGGTGATATCGGTGATTGTCGAAAGAGTCCCATAAAGCAAATTACAATCAAAACAACGGAGTGGCGAACAAGCTCGTTTACGATTATTCCTACTTTTCTCAGTACATCACAACATATATCACTACTTGGGGAAAAATGTTTAGGGAAAATAAAATAAAATTACATCACATGACAGTTTACTTGAAACGATTTCATCATGAAACCGGAAATCGGATTGGCCACGATCACATAGTTGTTTACTCATTCATCCAGTCATCTAGATTACTCGTCAAACGGTGTGTGTGGGAGGAGGCAAGGAAATGTTAGAGCTTGCACGAATTGGTTCTGGGCACGGCTCAATAGGATCCGTTGGTTAAGACAGGTTTGTATATGTCTAACAGTTGCCAAACACACCGGGTCTCACTGGGAGAGGCAGCTCCAGACTGGGGGCTACAAGATGACGTGGAGGCCAGGCATGAAGAAATGCACGGAGCGATTAGGTAAAGTAGATGTCTTTTTTGTCTTCGGGTTTGTGATCCAAAAGACTATAATTGGACGGTTCAATAAGCTGTGGGTGATAGCAGTAAACCGACAGCAGTGGTGATCTTGTTGTCAACGTACGTGTGTTTGAAGTTGATTGGTTTATGTCCTCTATCTTGGCTCTCATGTAGTCATTTTCGTGCATGCTCAGCCTTCAAATTACTGATATGTCAATATCTGCACCTAGTTTTGCTTGGTTAGAAAGCTCCCCAACCGGTTTCTTTGTCTCGACTGTGATGAAGACAAAAAGTCTTTGTTAAAACAAGGAATGAATTCGGGTAGTTGAGGGGAATCCATGGTCAGAAATTGCGTCGTCCCAGCTTGGCCTAATGTTGAGCCAGAGGACAGTGCCTGAGGAATGCTCGATTCAACACCACACGACATTCATATTCCATAAATAAATCGCAGATGAGTCTCCAGATAGTACTTTCGATATAACTATAAGTGAACATCATGGAATGTTCGGGGTGCTAGTACGAATTGAATGGGCCACGTTATCGATGTGAAAAAATGTGCGAACAACAGAAACAGAAGTTTATTATGCGATTCGTATATAGCCGTTCTCTCCTTTGCCCCGCAAAGCGACAAGTAGCTTCAGTGTATACCCGAGATATATTTACACTTATTGCAATCAGAAAATCAACTTTCATCCCATTCCGTTAATTTGTCTGATCAGTTCCTTATCCCAATGGCTAATCTACCTGAGGTTTCCAACACGGGTCTGAATTTTGTCTTTTCCTTGTAACTACTGAATAATATCAGTAGTCAGTGAATAAATAACGTCTTTTAAATCTACAATTCACGGAAGAAAAATAAACTTGATAGACATACAGCAGCAAACAGCGATAAACTCTCAGGATATTATGTCATGGTAAGCAAATTGGAGATAGTTATATGTACATGGCACTACGCCATCAACATACTTTATGATATTTGCAGGCTCGATAATAGAGCGCATCACTGAAATGCGTAAAAGAACAAATATCGAGATATGGATTCTCAAGCTTTGATTAGCCCATTCGCATAAGCATTGCGTACGTTTTGCGTCCCCATCAGGACTCAAACCGCAAACATTTGGGTCGAAACTTCAAATCCTTACCCTTGAGCTACACGGTCGACGGTCATTGCCTTGTGCGAAAGGTCGAATCAATTTAGAGTATCAAGCTTGGATTAGCCCATTCGATTTGCCTCTGGTGCCTCTGAACAATCAACTGCAGAAGAGGTAGACCAAGTTTGCATTATTTTTTATTTAAGCGGGCTTGGTTGGTAGCTAGGTTACATGAGAATGTTTGTGTTTGTGGATGGATGGATAGATGGATGGATGGATGGATGGATGGATGGATGGATGGATGGATGGATGGATGGATGGATGGATACACATAGGACTTGGGATGGTTTCAAGGTCAACCATTTTTCTTTTAGCTGACGGAATCAAAGGAAGGGTCATCATCAGTAATGCGATGGCCATGTCAATGAGGACGTCTTGATAGTCGTTTTCAAGCAAAAAGGTGATGGATTGAATAGGTGGATGGGGGTTCACTGGCTAGGCTGAAGTCAAATAGCCTTAGCCAACAGCTTCCGATGGGTCACTTCAAAAACACTCATTTATTTCCTAACCCTTATTCGCAATAACAACAACAATACCAACATCTGCATCCCGAGCTACAATTATTCCACATTATTACTAAACGTATTAGCTATTGACAAAACGCTTGTACAAATTGTTGTTGGCAGATTTGAAGTTTGTATGTCGATTGTGAATTCTAAGGAAAACATGTCGTGGCAGTCAGCTTAATTGCTAATTGGTGGATACCACATTGCTCTCTAAGTTGGATTTGTAAATTCCAATGTGAAAAGATCAGTATCACCGATGTGACCTCGTAGCTCAGCTGCTAGAGCTTGCGCGTACAAAGCGTAGGCGGCGTCCCTACGTGGGCTCGAATCCCACCGAGGCTACTGAACTTTTCACAATGGACATAAACCGCTTGGAAACAAACTGTCCAGCATGAAAAATAGATAAAGTTCATCCGACGTTGCCACGATAGAGCTAGTCACTGTAGTTTTAACAAACAGAACTTTTTCAATCTGGATTAAATGTGTTCATTGATGTTTGACTAAAAGTGTACCGTTATTTGTTTCTTTTCGCCTTTTCAATGCACCGATTCATGGCAGTTTCTTTTCTGTTCTGTCAATAACTAAACAACCAATTGTGGCTGATTTCCTTAAAATATGTCTGCCGGTTCATTGGTATCTCCAGTACACCAAAACCGTTGTGGCTTGAAATGATTAAGTCGAGAGTTCAGTTTGCTGAGTCAGACACAATTAGTAGTTGAAAATTGCACATAATCACCATAGCTTGTAGAGTGGTTTGAACCGTGCTTACGTCCCCGAACACATGTGTACACTGTCATTTTATTTATTTTTCACGTTCGCGCGTTGGGGTTGACAATGTTACAGACAACAATGAAGTTTTCAGGGAACAGTCGAGTGAGCCTATAGTTAGCACAGTTCATCAATACTTGATGGAGATGAGCAACAAACTGGTTTCTCAAGTGTGCAAGACTGAAATCACAACGGTTCATTTCATGATCGAATGTTTTGTTAATGTACACCTAAAAACTGATCAACGGACTGTCTCGTGACGTGAAGAGGGCGAGAAACATTTGTTCTCCAGATATACTGAAGGAAAAAGAGGATTTTCCAAGGAGAATATTACTAAACAATGGTTACCCAGAAAGGTTGGTAGATATTCACAGTAGACCATTCCTAAAAAGTAACCCAGCCCAAAACGTCAGTGATATACATCAAGCTTGCGTTCAAAGATGATCACAATTACAATGAAGTGTGTCATAAGTTGAAGTCAGTTCTAGATCGTACATTCCCAGCTGCTCAACTCAGACTGGAGGAATTGATTTGGACAAACCTTAACATGACTGACAAGCCGGTTCCGTCTCGCACACTCTAAACCAGTTCACCTGCATTAGTGGTGACGCATGAATAGACAGAATAAACCGTCATCTCCCACAACGGGTGGCCGAACAAAGTGGTTGGTGAAATCGATGACGCAACCGATAAATGATGGCCAAGTGATCACAATAAATCCAGAGTCTTCTGTTGCAAAAAATCTAATGACATGACACACAATTGATCCCAATTCGTCATTAAAACCACTATTACTTGATCGAAGTGCTAAAATTTTGGCAATCGGTGAATCGCTGATCGTTGGACTACATCATGAACGTTTTGATACAATCCATCCACTTACCGTGCAGCTGACCTTCCACTTCCAAATTTACTAATCCTTGTAAGCCTGTAAACGTTCGTTCACCATAATTAATGAACCCCATGTTCTACATAGGTGTCTGTTTGTTTTAAGTCAGCGACTGAGAAGTCAAAAATTTGGTCCTTCTCGAGTACGATGATTCACTATCAAACAAAATGTTCCGGATTGATCGTGTAACTAAACCATCTAAAGGACAGGATGTAGAGGAACCACAGCGGTTTAGATGTAAACGAGGCCTTTGATACAGAATGAATAAACTGATTGGTTGATGGGAATATGACTGGAATATCCTGGAACAGATACAATGAACAAATCTGTAATATCATGTGCCAGTTAAACAATAGACACACGAGCGAGAGGGTAGTCAAAAAGTGGCCATGCCTAAGAAAACTCAAAAAGGTGACAGAGAGAGGAGGGGAAAAACGAGTTGTGTTTGTACATCAAAGCTTTTTTGCCAATGTGAAAATATCATGACAGTCATAAATGATGGACAAGAGCAGTCGCTAAGGTGCCGAATCAGGAAGCCCGCAGTGAATGTGCATTGATCGGTTTCGGTCAATATACACATAAACAATGTTCTGTCCAGAAAGGATGTCATTTTCCACTTTTGCCCACCTTACCTCACTTCTGCGTGTTGTGAATGAACGTACCTATACATTTTGAGGAAATCTTCTGCAATACCTTCATCCAAAAGATCTTGTGATTGCAGAAATCAAACCAACTGACCCTTTTGCACGATGCATGTTACCCCTGAAAGAAAAAAATTGTTCTTTTTTCTCAAAACACTGTTCGGGAAGGTTTGTCTTAGTCAAACATGTGTTCCGAGAAACGAAAGAGACCACACTTGTACCTCACAGTGAAACGATGAAACAGCAACTCGATGATTGACAGGATTCCTGGAAAAGTTGCCTCATTTTCTCATTGTCAGATGATAGGTTTCGAGCACAGATGGATTCGGGATGAGACGATTTCATTTGTGAACAGTAAGAAAACAACCAGATTCGCCAATTCTAGATGAAGTTATTAGTGCGAATTGTATGAGCGGAAGATTGACTGTGCATGTATGTTCTCATTAAAACAGTCGTAAATCTGATTTGGGCAACGCATCTGTTGGGTGATATTCTCTCTTCGTCATAAAAAGCGCCCTCGGGATCAGTGGTGGTAGTTTCGTCCTATGGTGCTAGCGAATGAGTTTTGTCAACATTTAAAGTCCTACAAATAGGCGGATTTACAAATGGGGGGAAGACAGTGAAAAGTGTGCAATTAGTACGGTTGGATAAACCATTTGGAACATGGGTGTTGTAATTACGGAACTGGATTTTGTATCTCACCGCCATGCGGTGAGGGCTAAGGTAAAAACGGATTAAGTATGAAGCGATGACGGATTCGAAAGAAGACTGCAACGGTATACGACGAAGAAAGAGAAGGAGAGAACCTCCGTTGCAAATTATTACTACACTGGGTGGGCGTATCAGTTTTGGACAGAATTTAACAGAACGAGAGTAGAGGAACATAGAATAGTGTAAACTGAAACAATTTATTCAAATTGTTGTTTGGCAGATTTGAAGTTCGTGTGTGGATTGTGAAAAGTTCAGTAGCCTCGGGGGGATTCGAACCCACGCAGTCAGCTTACATGTTGACGGGTGGATGCCACATGCCTCTGTCAGTTGAATGGGTAAATCCGAATGTGAAACAGTTTATTTTTGCGACAACTTTCACCGCACCTTGTTTTCTTGATTCGGTGTTAGATAAAAACCTTCGCGCAAGATCATGGGAGCACGTTATTCAGGACTTTAAGACGGTCTGAAATTTTATATAGCCCCTATTCGAGTACCATGAAAAAAGTAAGTGTGTAAAGTCATAAAAATGTGATCACAATTCTTGAGTTCGAATCCCACCATCACAGCCCATCCTCCTCATTTCTTTCTCTTCCCAGATAGCCTTTGTTTGGTCACAGTCACATTCCTGAAAGTTGACTATACTTTTGCGTGCTCATTAAAAGAAAGAAATAAAGAAATAAAGAAATAAAGAAATCAAAATCATCTCCAACAAATGAACACATCAAATCTTTCTCATGAAGAGGATGCATTTAAAAGATTTTATGATTATCTGGATCAACACATTTCGGACATAAAATAAAGAACAGGCAACATTCATATATGAAAAATAAATGTTTCGGTTTTAGCTTTCATTTATTGGGCATACATACAAATGTACAGTCAACTTTCAGGAAAGGGGTTGTGGTCGTAAAATTTTTTGTCTGCGAAAATACATACATTGGAAAGACAGGTAGCAATGGCGCTGTTTGAACTCGGGAGTTACGAGTAGCTTTTTTCCTGACGATCGTAATTAACTATTTGACCACTACCGCCCAGATGAAAGAGGATTTTGCCAATGAGTATACGAAGCTTAAATGCAATAAGGGCATACCTCCTGAGAGCTCACACTGAATTGCGAGTATTTCTTCACAGGATGTAAGCGAAACCCTAAACTTGACAATTTAACCGACTAGGCACAAAGCTCATGCTGGATTTGAGCGAACCATTCGTGTGAAAACTCCTGCTTACCTGACACATAAGGCTCTTAGGTTTCCCTTTGTTTGATTAGCTGGTGCGTTAATTATCGTTTTGCCTCTTAGACGTGATCCGTACATCCAGTAAGACATGGAAAATGTATACTGTTTGAAGGTGTACAGCTCCAGCTGGCGGGAATTGAAAATAAAGTAGGAAGACCTCCATTAATGTCAAAGGAATCCCCAGTTTTACCCCAGTGATAGATAAACTGCTCCCTTCCGTGTTAGGAGAATGAGATTGTGAATGACCACAGGAATTGCCAGCTTTGTCCATCCTTTCTGGTAGGAATAGATTTGTGATTGTTTAGTTCGTTGGGCTATGCTGACATGTAATTCATCAAACCACGTCGGTTTGCGGTTTTTGTTTGCAAGCTTAGTTTACCTGCATTCTATAACCTTACACTGACACGACTGTCGGTATTTTATAGCCACAATTTATTCCAATGTTTACCAACTGACTAAACGATTATCTACTAGACAGCAACCACTATTAACACACTATAGTGTAAGGTTATTGGTCGTGCTGACCGCAATTGGCTAACGAACAAGAGAGCTTGCGCAATCTCCAAAGAATGGCGAGCCACGAATTTGAAAGTAGTGAAGGGAGCCATTGTGGTCATTTCAACTAATCCCTACTTTCGTCAACGGCTAGAGAGAAAACCAATCACCAATAAAGTCTTTCATCTTTGCATCTAAAAGATGAATTACTAAATAATATTTCAATCTGCGCAACACAAAGCTGGATAGCATTTGTTATAACTGTAAGCCCCCGGGTTAGGAAAAGCACAAGTCACTGCGAACTGGAACGGGCTAGCTGTAATTATGAGAACACGAGTCACAGAATCAATGGGTGAAATACAGATCAATGGTAATCATTAGGCCTGTCAGTGCTGGCAAGGTCGAAGGGTTGTAAAAGTTGTGCATTTCCACATAGATGCTCCATTGCGCTTCATCTCACACAACCTCTGAAGGCAGCCGAATTTCCTGACCAGAGCGAATATAATAGTCCTTTCCCGTAGATTACGTCACTTTCTTGTCTATAGGTCTCTAAGCTTTGGTACTTTCGTGCCAAACAACATAATTTCCAGGGATCACTGAAAAATGTTTTTATTGATGCGTGGGGGTTCCCCCCCCCCTTCCGAATTTTGATAACAGATAACAGGATTCAAATTGCAATTTGCTTTAAAACTCTCGGTTGATTCTGCTCATTATTCACATTCTGTTATGATCTGAGAACCGTGGCATTTCCAATTTCTGAATTGAAGAAAGAGCACAAACACAATACAGTTTATTAGGTATTGAGGGTGTCAACAAATGTCCGAAAACTGGGTCATTTTATGACCTTTCGATATTCCTGAACTGTACGTCGTCCTTGATCAATCAAAAAAATTAGACAGCCCATTTGAATGCACGCACACTTCATGGCCAGGCATCTGAGTCTGTAGATTCATTCTGTTTGCAACTTTTGTCTCCCGGGTTCTTTCGTAAAATAGTGAGTTTTTGTATCATTTTTTCTTCAAATCAAACTTTTTTGACATTCTCAGCCCTGAGCATATCCCGGAAACATTCTTGTTAACCATCATTTTTGTCTTCTTGTTTTCTTTGGTTCAAAACCTCCCTTTTTCAGTTATCTCCTGTTTTAAAATAATCCCTATAAATCGGTCCACACACTATATAGATATCCATATTAGAGACAGTGCTAACGGTTGCTTATCTTTCATTTTCAGTTTCATGAATGACTGGCGTATTTCTCATCACTTCTCTCCCGAATCCAACCGAACGATCCAAACGCTATATCTTTGGAAACTATAGCCAGTCAGTTGCCGCCGGAACTGTTTTCATGGAGTTCTAAATGCTTTACTTGAAGACAGCAACGTGTCAAATTCTACCCACTGGTATGCTCGGTAAGCAAAAGACGATCCTACCGTAATTTATTTCTAAAACTCCTTTTGATCCTGAAGAGCATACAGTTAGGATCGTCCGGTGCCCTGACCTACATACTCTTCTAGAAGACAAATAGTTTTCAAGTTGATCCCTATTGAGGATCGTCGCAATATTTGGCTGTCTGTAAAAGATCGAGTATATACTGAAGCAGTTCGGCCAGTTCTGCTTTAGATGCGGAGACTTGACCAGTGGGAGAACAGTATAAAAACAGACTATCGGTGTTCGAACACCGCAGGCCATGCCGAGTTTGGTGGGGGAACCCGACAAGCAATACAGAGGTTAGGAGCAAAGTTGCCCACTGGAGCAAGTGGTGGACTTCATGGTTGGTGCATGTGTTACGCGAGCCACCAAATGGACTGCCATGGTATGCGACGTTCGCCGAGGCCGGCAATAGGTGGAAAAAGCCAATGGTTGGTAAACCAATGCCTGATATGGAAGCAACAAAGAACTATCCAGAAAACTCGATAGTATAGGTAGTGTTCGGTTCTCTGCGTGGGTCTCTTGGGATCAGCCTAATCGAGGGTTAGATACACTGAGAGATATGGCTGAGTGTCTCAAACAGTCGCTCTCGCGCATCTTCTGAAATCCGTCGCAGAATTCTCTTTTTCATTTTGTTTCAGCTCTTAGCATTCCAATCTTTATTCTACTCTTTCATCCAGATAGATAGTCAAAAAACAACAAGAACAACCGTCCAAAGGTACATGGTTATCATGTGTAGGAACGGGAATTTAGAATGATTTTTTTGAAATAACCCTGCGTTTGTTGCTGTCATGACCCCAGACTTCTATATGAGCAGTTTACGCCCACATATATCCCCTTTTTCGAAAAAATCCTGATACCTTGCTGTTCAGATCAACCCTATCAGACAACAGACTACAATGTCTTCTTTCACGTGTAAATGTCCTCTCCATCATATTTTAACGTCTGGTCGTCATTTTCTGTGATCTACCCGAAAACTAAATAAAAGTACCGTTGTATGGTTTTCACTTTAATAACTATGCTAGTTCGACTCCGCGAGGTCGGTTGATTACTAAATTTTACCAGTTCTCCCGGGATGTTAATGGAAGTTGAGTGCTCCATATCAGGGTAGAAATCTCCACCAATACCATTAACACGGTTCCAAGTCAATCAAATCTCAAAACAGTCACTGTTTGCTAGAACTCTCTATCTGTGTATGATACGTTTAGCTTAAAACCCTCCCATTTAGCTCCTTCACATTGGTCAACCCCGGGGCCACTCAGTGAAAGAGAAAGGAATCGCAATCGTTGCACGACTGTGCACGGTTGATGACAGTGAAAACTGAAACAGCAGTGATTTCGCACTTGGATTAAATAAATCACGTGATCAAGGCTTTTCACCCTCTGGTGTATAGTATGGTTTGGGCTATATGATCGAAACAGTTCTGCTGTCGTTTACAGGTAACAGCAGAGATGGCGAGAATTCGTATCCACAATCCCTTGTGCGCAAATAGAAATTTCTGCCAATGCTTAAGATCCCATGGCCCAACCCGCATACTGATGAAACTGAACGATAGGATGGACGGACAACTTAGTGATTTATGGGAATTTCCCCTCCGGTATTTGGATAGCACCTAGCCATCGTAATTTTTATAATATTTTTCTTCGCTTCTCCTCACTCCACCGAAAAAATAATATTAATTAATGACAATATCCCGTTGGATTGATAACACAAGTCAAGTCAAGTCAAGAAAAGCTTTATGCACCCAAAAGGTGAATTTTCAGCAGTTTACAGTTTTTACAGTGGATAGATAAAACAATTGCCAAAAAAAGACAATATAAGAAATTCTACACTTTATTAAAAGAGAGAAAAATTAGGGCAAGAATTTTTCCCTGAGGTGGGTGAGAGTATTCTGATGTCTACCAGTAAACGAGCTAGATATGGAAGTACACTGTTTCGATATGTGGAAGTCTGTGCAGGAAGGCGTTTATATTTGGAGAGTGTTCGGGGATTTGACAGGGCTTTCGCGATATCATGGTGCAGAGAGTGGCTCTGATCACGTGTTATCCTGTCAATGAATGTATCACAAGTGTCAAGATGCTTGGAAATAAAAAAAATCAACTAAAACAGTTTCAGTTTGTACAACCATTAACCACGCATATTCCTGCTCCGGTTTTGGTTGCTGTCTTTTGGCTACCCATTTGGATGAAGAATAGGAGAGGAAAGGAAAGTTGAAAGTGGAGTCGAACAGAAAATGGAAACGTTCAGTATTCTAAGGTTGCAAAGAAATTGAGAAGATGCACGAACGTCACTGTTGACGACACCCAGCCATATCACTCAGTGTCTCTAACCATCGGTTACGATCATCTCGAGATCCCTAACCAAGGAGCTTAACAGGACCTATGGGACCCAGTCTCCTGGTTAGGGTTTTCATACCCTCGTGTCAGGTCTTAGCTTGACCACCCTTGGTTTTTTCCACTCGGTGTCTGCTTCGGCGAACATCG
>UZAN01047384.1:13944-26607 GCA_900618425.1 Echinostoma caproni
GCCGAAAGTTACCCTCTACGCTCGATTCGTTTCTGGATGGTTACCTTTCGGTTTATTTTGGAGCCTCCTTTGATAATTCTCGGAAACGGATTGTTTCGAAAAATTACTATCCACTATACTGTTGATAACATGTGATTTTTAAAACATATTGGTATTTAACAGCGTTTTTGGTTTCCCGCGGGATTTTAGAGAGTTGAGTATACTATTTCGGATGTACATGAGAAAACGCTTTTCGAATGGCGTTTGTTTTGTGACTACTTATGAGTAAGCAGATTCTGATTTAGCAGATAATCGTGGAACATTATGCGGCCACCGAAACAAACATGTTCAGTCATCATCTATCCATCTGACGTACTATCTTTCATATCGAATTGAGACTACGTGTTCAAGCACTAATTTCTCGCGTTCAGCGAAATATAAGCTCTGATGCAGTCACGTGATTATCAGTGATTAGGACCTTCATGTTTGTGTATCTACTCAATTTCTACGCAAATTTAGAATAAATACAATTTCTGTATATTTGACCTGATACCACTCTCAGCACTCTACCTCATTCATCATTTCTTTCCATCCTCGTCCGACTGAATATGTACCGGAAAGACTTTAGCCAAAGTGATGGTTTTATGAGCTTCACTTTACTGACCCTTCCCCAAATCAGATATTGCTTAACTAAAATTCATCAGATACTTGATGATGAAATTTTTCAGTCGCTTAAAAATACCCGAAATGCCTAAGGATGTGCGACAGTTCGACAGAGAAGCATGATAAACTAGTCTAATAACTAACTAATAACTAAAAACTACGCGAACTGTTGAAAACAGCATTGAAATTCAGCGCTTCGAAGTCAGTGAAAAAATTAAATTCGGTCACCCGCCTAACCCCGCGGCGTGCGTAGGAAAGGCAGGATTACATAGAGAAAATTGTTGCGCTTGTGAGGACAAAATAAAATCGATTTAGGTATAAGTTTCAAACCGTGGGCAGTTTACTAGATTGTCTGTAACTGATCCCAGGGGTAAGGGTTTGAAGTCCCAACTAGAACGTTCGCGGTTCGATTCCTGACAGGGACACAAAAAGTACGCACTGCTGACGAGTCCCAAACAGGACGAAACAGCTTGCAGTGCTCTTTTTCGGTTATCACAAACATTTCCATCGCATGTAAATGCATGAAGTTGTAGGGAATTAACGATCTCCCGAGGAGTGAAACCCACACCCAAAAACATCAAGGGTGCTTGGTGCCTCTTAACAATCGAATGGGTTAATCCAAGCTTGCTACTATAAAAAGATTCATTGTGTCTTCTGATAAGTCCTTAAACTAAGTGGATGAAGTAACCTAAGGTACATTCTAGGAACGAGTAAGAAAGACCTATAACTGAAATTAAATACAGTGATACTATTCAAAGTGGTTAAAGACATGTGAACCGACAGTTCCCGATTTCATCATTTACAGGAATTATTGAGAAATTCATTGTATACTAACTAAGTATGCAAGTTACTCTTGATAGCCATCACTCATATAATAAATTTAAACCCAAGCTTAGCCGTACGAAAATTGTTTGATCATTGCCAAAGTTGTTCAATTGTTGAATATCATTGAGATCTCGGTCCAAATGCGTCAACTGATAATAGTAAGATGTGCAGTGTACTGATTGATTTTTACAATTCATTTTCCCCCAGAAATCATAGCATCGTAATTGCAGATTTTGGAAAGGAATTCATCGCCAGGGATAAAATAACATCCATCCATAAACCCTTATCATCCTGGCAAATAAGTTAGCTCAACCACGAAGCGAACTATTCCAAAAATGTTCAGCAAAACTGTGCTCCCATCAACATGGAAACAAGGGATAATTTCTCATATATACAAGGGTGGTTGTTGTAGTGATCCAGCTAACTACCACTCCGTTACTCTCCTCCCCGTATTATCCAAATTCATGGAATTCATTGTTGTAGACAATGTGGCGAGTCACTTGGAAAAGTACGTGTTATCCCCTGCTCAACATGGGTTTGGTCACAGGCGATCGTGTACCACTAACCTGCTTCTGGACCGAGCAGAGTGAACAAAAGCAGCTGATCACGGTGATGCAGTAGAAGTCGTGTATTTCGACTTCTCCAAAACATTTGACCGAGTAAATCACAAAAGACTGCTGAAGAAACTACACAACTATGGAATTTGTGGAATTTTACTGGGCTGAATAGAAGAATTTCTTCTACAACGCACCATAGCAGTTTGCGTTTCTGGGTCACTTTCTGATCCCATCAGCGTAGCACGATGAGTTCCGCAGAGATCCGTGCTTGGCCCTCAAATTTTCCTTGTTCTTATAAACGACCTAACGGACAGTCTGGGGCCACTAACATTAATGTTTGCAGATGATGTAAAAATATGGAAAACGGGGACAAAACCAGGGGACTCGCTAGCACTTCAGAGAACACTTAATACTACCTATCAATGGTTGATTGAAAACAACATAGTATGAAATATACCAAAATGTACGACGGTCGTATGCATTAGCCACAAAACTAGGTTTCCGTATTTCCTGGGAGATCAACAACTTCCGTATGTCTCGAATGAAAAGAATCTCGGTGTCATCGTCCAAGACGACCCAAGTTTTTCTTTAAACTGCTCCCGGATTTCGTCCACCGCTGTTAGACATGTTGGTTTGCTGAAGTAAGTATTTGGCAAATTTGAATCTACGCTGTTTCCACGTTTGTTATCAACATATATTCGGCCCCACGTGAAGTATGCGATTCAAGCGTGGAATCCATGGCTGAAACGCGATCGGAAGGTTTCGTAACATCCACAAATAATGACCACTTTGGTGGTCAAGGACTGCATTCCAAGAGTTACGCGGAAAGACTGGAATCACTGTAACTGTACTTGACACAGTATCGCTGCATTCGCGGGGGCTTGATCTTGGTGCATGAAATCATGCAGGACCCAGCTCACCCACGTCGTTCATTCTTTGCTTTGTTGCCCAACACCCACCTGAGGAGGCACTCATTCAACTTAGTGCTGCAAAATTGCCGAGTAGAATGCCGACGTCATTCATTCACCTTCAGAGTGTGCATCACTTGAATTCTCCAGCACCACACGTTGTTTCTGCGACCGCAATTGATTCCTTCAAGCACAAACTGGATGAAGCTTGTCAAGTCTTAAATCCCAAAATCCGTAGCAGTGCCCGAAACAAGGAAAGATTGGAACATTCGTCTACTTTCTGTGAATCATGAATCGATTTATCTGTGCGAAACTCCACGGAACTAGAAAAGCAACCGGTTGCAAGTTTTTCCCATAGTAAAACTTTGACTTTGACTCTGAGAACCGAACCGAGCGAAATACTGCCATCAGCTTGGTGATTGCGACATTTTTAAGCTACCTGGCGGATCACTGGTTTGCTACCCTCCTGAGTCATGTGAGCTTACAGCTCTGAGGATACTTCAATGAATGAGGCTGTCAGGCTGCTTTCTGAAGCCATCGAATCCAGTCAACATATGGGATTACAGTACAGAAAATTTCCGATTCAGTATGCACTACACTGCTGCCGATTGATTAAAATGGACATGAGAATTAAGCTATCGCATGTGATCCAGGCCTTTGTGGTGGCCGAGATTAGATTATTCATTCATCCGTCTCCTCTAAAGACCACGGTAACAAAAGTAACATCTGAAATGAGACAGGTTGCTGTGTTCCTAGCCTGAAAGATGACACATACCTTGGAGCGACACGTTACAGTTTTCGGATTACTGGGATCAATCAGGCTTTCCAGGTGATATCAGCAAAGCGCGTGCGTGTCACAGCTTCTGGGCTACATACCATAGGTCGATTGTGACAACCAACCAGAAACCGTGCTGCCCAGACAGAAGCTGAACGACGCCAGAAATACTAGCACGCGATTGGCAGAGACCTGGATGATCAATGAGCTTGTTTTGTGCATATTATTTAATCCCCCTAATTTCTTTCAATAAATGAACTACCACTCTTTTGCCCTTTTCCTCGGTTAAGTAGGATATTGCGCGCAAGTACCAGTGTGGTCCAGTGCGGGGAGTCCGCTTTAGAAATTTAAAACACTGGGTCCCCTTTATCCATCCTATGAACACCGAAAGAAGACATATGTTACCAGATATTACCATTTCGTTTAATATTCTCAGTCGCTGACGTAAAACAAAACCATATTTATAACACATTGGATTTGTAAATCCTAGTGAATGGACATGTACAGTTAGACATGGGCTAGTAGCATTAAAAACTCCACTGCAAGTGAACTGATTGAACCAACAACTTTTGGGCGCGCAGAACAGGATTAAGTAATCGGATTAGCAACGCCTCACTGATTGCCAACACTTGTGCATTGGAATTATGTCACAACGGTTTGGAAGACAAAGCGGGATCAGTCATGCATTTGGTTGTTATGATGTGTTTTACAATTGATGACCCAGGGTTACGTGTGAGGCCTGATTACATCACTAACCACTTTGGAATGTGTTCGGCCATCCGCTGTGATAACTGATAATTCTAATAGCTCCTGTCACTAGGATTAATAAATCCTATATGTTATAAATGTGATTGTTTGTTTTACGTCATCGATTGATAATATTAAACGAAATGTTAATATCTGGCAACATATATCTTCTTTCGGTGTTGATACGATGGATAAAGAGAACCCAGTGTTTTAAATTTCGAAAGCGAAGACTCTCCGCTTCTACCATGCGAGGACTTGATCGTTTGCTCACATTGCGCTGTAAAAGCACTGTTGAACAAACACATGTTCAGTTTCCCGGGGACTGCATTTGTTCCGGACAATCTTCACATCATTTCTCAAAGTTGTGAATACAACTAATCTTATACGAATCTCAACATCTCACATGGATACCTCACTCAATTTAATAAACAATTTTATTGAAACACAACGATATCCTGCTCTACCACGTGATCTCAACTTGTTGTGCAGAATAAACTTCGAAAACTTTTCAAAATCAACTCATCAAAAGACAAAAGAAAGAACAATCGAAGAATTGATCGGTACAATACCACGAAAACCTTCATCTGTGTCTTCCATGCAATCGCCTATGTCTTTATCATGATGTTTTTTTCCTTAGCAACATTACAAGTTTCATGATCTGCCAATCGCTCACTTCATACAGTGATCCTGTGGTAAATCGCTCTGGCAATAGAATAAAGTAAGCAAAAGCAAACAAGCTTTCCAACTGAATCGAATTGAGTTAAGGAGGAGTTCGTGACCTTCATCAGACATTCATCATCGTGACCTTAGTTCCAAATATGACTGTTTCAGGTCAATGCAGATTAGTTTCACCGACCACACCTTTGACCCCGTTTCGTTTTCTCACTCGCCCAGTTTCACAATTAGGTGTTGCTTTTTATACGTTTGATTCCTCATTGTATTGTGAAATTCGTTTTTGAAAATTTGTTTGCTCTGCCAAAAAACAAAACTGCGCACACCTGGGGCAAATGACTGCTTCACAAATGTCATTAAACTGAACAGAAAAAGGGCAGGAATCGCGTGGCCAGGAGTAATCAGAATTCCGTTACGAGGACGGGAAATTCAAGCTTTGGGATTCAAAGCACGGCAAATCACATACGAAATCCTATCGAAGGATAGACGCGGTACTTACTGGCTTGGATGGTGTTGAAACTGCCTACGACATAAAAAACGGGTACAACAGCATGGTTTACCATAT
Organism: Echinostoma caproni; assembly: GCA_900618425.1. Lineage (NCBI taxonomy): Eukaryota > Metazoa > Platyhelminthes > Trematoda > Plagiorchiida > Echinostomatidae > Echinostoma > Echinostoma caproni. The sequence continues at coordinate 19,636 of UZAN01047384.1, forward strand.
TTGTCACCTAATCAAAGTGTGACTAAGAAATTTGAATAAAACAAGTAAAACACTATGCACAGAATTGATATTGACCATCCGTTTTGTGTGCTCTATATCACCTGCCTAGGCACATTACCGTATATGGACATTTACACAATGGTCGACTTTATTATTCAAACTGAATCGATTTTGGGCCTCGCAGGGCAGGGAACACTCAGTTTGCATGGGGAGAATCAAGAAACAACTAGTTGGGAAATCCGAGGAGTACGAATGTAGAAATGCTATCCTTAGTCAAAGGGAGGAAGGAAATCTGTATAATAACACATAATTGTTTATTGATTATAGCAATGTACAACTAAATTTGAGTGGGTCCGCGGAGAAACAAAGTCCATTTGGGGAAGTTGGGCGGCTGTGGAGGGGTTCGATCCCTGGACCACCAGGAGGTTATTTTGACGAGCTCACCACATGACCACCGCTTGCGCAAAGGACATCGGGGTTTGAGCGCATCGGGAGTGACTCTTCCGTCGAACAACACAACATGAGAGGTTGGAAGAATGTTCAATGTGCTATACACTTTAATCGCATTGTAATTCAACTTGTGTAATCGCTGTGGCTGAGATAACGGACCAATTCGTGAAACAACTCAAATCCTCAATAGCCGTCTCCCATGAACCAGGAAGAGATGACACAAATCAGAGTACGTGTGAATATTAAAAACAAACAGATAGATGGTGAATGTTTGGATAGATTCATTGCTCAAGAAGGAGGAAGCGATCAACCAAAGGACTGCCGCGCAAAAAAGGGAATGGAAAAGCTAGGCGGGAGTGATAAGGTACGAACACACGTCCTTGGGAGTGACAAATTGGTGACATTACCACCAAGCCATTACTACCCTGGTATGGAAACCAAGTGAAAAACACACTTTCGGGAACAACTCCAATCACTTGCATCGCATTTGAACGTGAAATAAAGTTCGGTGGTAATTTGTTGAGTTCTATCCTCTTTTACGGTTCACCAAATTCTATCACTGCCCCAAATAAACTAAATTTTTAGTTTCAGAACACCCCAAAGGTCTTTTCTTCAGTTTAGGATTCATCAGAAGCCCATTAGGACTTCGCCAATGATATTTACGGGATCGAATTTTTCAACGCGAAACCAAAACTGACATGATGCACTGTCAAGCGGGCTTCTCGTTCCAACCGAATGCGAGTTCATGAAATCCCATTCATGCCTGTGCAGTTTCGGTAGCAGCCCAGGTAGCAGAACTTGGTGCATCCATCGGCTACAAAGTGCTACTTATGAGCTACATCAGCTACATTTGTCATTGAACAGTAATGTGCCTTTAAGATGTATTCACAAAATTTTTCTTTTTGGTTTGAAGGCTCATTTTCATTCTTAAATCAATCAAAGTGCTCGTATTTTTGGATTCGAACTTTCGTGATTTTTGTTTCACTCTACGACGGAAAATGATAGTTTGAATGACTCTATTCTTGTGCTGGGTTGTCGTTAGCTGCCGCTGTGCGGAAATTCTTATTTCTTTGCGTCCATCAGATAGGAAGTGAAATTTTGTGGTACACTTATTTTATTATTACTACTTTTGATTCCATTACCAAATATTTTCCGAGAAGTATTTCAGTAATTATACAAAAAACAAGTGATTTGATTCAGCTTCTTAAAATGTTATCTATATCCCGCGGGACATTTTATCACAACAACATATGCAACAAGTTAAGTGTCCTGTCTGTGGCGAGGCAAGCCTTCATGAGCACAGAACAAGGTGTCCAAGATCAATGGGTAAATTAATTGTGAAACATGTATTTTGTTCGTAATACGTTTTCTTTTATAAGTGTAGAATCTTTCCTTCAGTGTGGACTCAAAGTGAAGCAACTAGAAGAATTGAAACTAAATTTGTCAGACGACGGTGCATATTACAATCTTGTGGGTTTAAGTTATGTTATCCGTGGAGTGCTTAAGGTGAAATAATTGATACAAATGGGTGGGAAAGAAGTGGCACATACAGTGAAACGCGCCAGGTCTACGGTACTGCGTGTTTCGTTAACTGGGCTGATGAATGACACAGGAAAAGTTGGAAAAATACAAGTTTTCCGGTCGTTTGTTTATTAAAGGTGTTATCTTCAAGTAATTATGACAATATATGCATTACTTTACTAGATAGATGCTGTTCAGACGAACACCAGATTTATCGATTTTTCAATGGATTGTGTTGAACGCGAATTACACAGATGGTTCAGAAATACGGCAGACAGAATTGCCGCCAGAAAATTGCGACAGGAAAGTACTACACAGTAAATGTAACATACCTTTTACTCTTATGATGTATATCAGCGAGAAAACGGTTCTTTTAAAATGCGCCCAATTATCTGCATGAAAGCCTCTTATTACAGTGGAAGATTGTTTGAAGATACCTTTTAATTAGGATTAACATAATAAATTAGGAGTGAGGGAAGATAAAAGGGATTTATTTAATTAGTCAATAAAGTGCGTTTATAAACATTACAAATATGTGCTTAAGCCCATTACGAGATAGTAATACCGCTAGGAAATATGGGGTTTATAAGGGATTAGAGAACAGAGAAGACGGAAATCATAAAACGGAATTTTCAAAATGTAGCTCATTATAGTCGGCAAATAGCGCGCTACTAGCCGATGACATGCTACCTGAGAGTATTTGATGACTAGATCGATCGAATAATTTGAAGAAATCTTGAATACAACTTCCTTGGCTACCTCTTCTCATTCAGATCGGTTCGCTTTTATCTAAACCCATGTTAAGCTGATAGATTGTACATTATATTTCCCAAAAGACTTATCACGACGTGCCTCTGTAGACTCCATAATTTTGCTGATATGGGAAAGAGTGGCAGTTAACAGTGTCGCTACGACAAAAGCCTTTGTGACTGCAAAGGCAGGATGTTCTTGAACATTCGTCGGAAGTGTGTTCGGTGTGCTAGTTGCCCTGGTTGTCTGACAAGATTAAGAGTACTTTCAAGGAAGTGAGCAAACGACTGAATGATACCGAACAGTATAATCAGATTGACGGGTTAGCGAAAAATCCCTCCGAGGAACAACTTCCGTAGAAGCCTGGATGGAATTTTAACTTTCACCTAGGAATCCTCGCGTTTGTGAATCCGAAATGGATTGGGACCATTCATCAACGTGTGAATGTGCCGACGTTTTCTCGATCGTACTGAATGCGTGGGCGTCAGGGTAACGAATTGTGAATTTCCTTCATCGCCGATCACATTTAACTCCAATTCAGACAAATGTCTGTCAACTGTGATCTCATCCCCATAAGTACCGCATGTTTTTCCCTTACTCAACGCGTCTTTGTCTGGCGCTGTCAATAAAGGCTCGTACAGTTTGCATCTGTTTTTTACTTGGGGTCTTTGGGACCAGGTTCGGTGATAGTTTTGGTGTGATACACCGGAATAAATAAGGATGTTCAAAATACGATGAGCGACAAATGATGAACTGCAGTATTCTGTAAAATGAACAGTGAATTCAATCTAGATGGCGGATGCTTTGGTTTTTCACTGGCATCACAGGAGTTACTGATGATCAGGGGTAAGGGTTTCAAGTCCCGACCGGAAGATCGGCGGTTCGAGTCCTGACAGGGACACAGAGAAAGTACATACCGCTGACGAGTCCCAAGCCGGGTGAAACAGCTGTCCCGGTGCTCTTTGTCGGGCATCACAAAAAGCTTCATCGACCTTGAATGAATGCTCACCATTTTTTATCGATAACGTTTGGCAATGGAGATAGAAACACCAAAATGAAAGGCTCGCCTAAAGTTCACAAGCCCAGGACTCCAAGCAGACCGATTGCATGTATGCGAAAGTTGTTATATGATAAACTAGCCCGATGTTTCCTGCAAATCCAAACTATCGTCCATAATTCTGTAATACCTACATTTTTTGAAAGAATCTCAAATTGCCCAGAAAACATGGTATCCTTACGAAAAATACATTCGACAGATACGGATTCCATTTTCACTAAATTTTTCCTTTATTTTACAAGTGATTTGCATATGATTCTATTTCTTCGGGAAAATTTTCCCCTCGTATCCTTCCTGAATACCTAATATTTTGTGCACTGAAAATACTTGATTTGAATTCAAAGAAGCCCTATAAATCAGATTGATGGCACAACCATAGGTAGTCCATCAAGCCCAATTCCAGCAGGTGTTTTTAGGAATCCTCGAACAAAATCCTGCCAACAATATCTCCCAACCCACCTTGGACAGGCGTTATATTGAAGATATGATTACTCTTACGGATTATGAACATTTCTTACTCATTTTGATAGAATTCAGCTCTGCCCATCCACAATTTTCCTATCTATTGGAGAATGAAATCAACCATTCTTTAGCATTTTTGGATATCAGAATTACAATGGGGTTGATTGCTACACTAAAACGATCTACCCAGATCATTTTCGGTTTGTACAATCATTAGCCATGAACTTTCTTGTGCCGGTTTTGGTTGCTGTTTTTGGATGAAGTGGTAGAATAAAGACAGGAAAGTTGAAATGGAGTCTAACAGGAAATGAAAACCTTCAATGGACTAAGGTTGCACAGAAATTGAGATGCACGAACACCATGTTTTACGGCACTCAAGCATATCACTCAGTGTCTCTAACTACTGGTTACCACGATCTAATGGTTCCTATCTAGGGAGCCGTAATGCCACCGAGTCTCCTGGTAAGGGCTTTTATACCCTTATGCCAGGTCTTATTTCGATTACCCTTGGCTTTTTTCCATCCCTTGCCTGCCTCGTCAAATATCACGTGCCGTGGCAACTTATTTGGTGACATGTGCAAAACATGCCCCAACAATCTACGGACGTCGACCACTTGTTCCATTGGACGATCGCGGTTGCCTAAATCTCTGCGTCTAATCTCAGTTTGGCTCGTCCGGCTACCCCACCAGATTCATGCAATACAGCATAAACAACGATGTTTAAACACCAACCGTCTATACTGATCTTGTTTTCTTGATGGTCAAGTTTCTTCACAGTATAGCAGCACTGGTCGACCTACCGCAATATACACTCGACTCTTCACGGACAGCCGGATGTCAGGATGTTAGCAACCAAGCCAACTGATCCTCCTGTATGTGAGCGTGGTCCGTGATGCATCCACCGGGTGAGATATAGCTGCCCAAATAGAAAAATTTGTCCACTTGGTTTATTCACCGAAAAGCAACATAAAGCTGTCAGTATCTACAGTCCTCTAACTTCTCGTTCGTGGCTTGCAAATGCGAACTTGTCAAAACTCTGTTTTACTGATCCAGAAACGTTCATCATCCAGACACACTACAAGAAGAAGAGATCCTAAAGAAAATGTTGCTTCGATACGGTTACTGTAAAAGTTTCAGTAATTTCGCCCTAACCAGAGAAAACCAAAAACAACAATTTTCGTTTGACGATGTTTCGACCCTCTTGACTTGAAAAGAGGCCTTCCAAAAGGGTCGAAACGTCGTCAACCGAAAACTGTTGTTTTTGGTTTTCTCTCATTATGGCTAATCCAAACATTCTTATACGGATCTGATACAATAAGCACAACGCACAATTTCTTCAAAGACATCCGTTACAACTTTAGATTTGATATCCTTCAGTAATTTTCTTAGTAATCTACCTCTAAAGGGTAACTCATTTCCAAGCGCTCCCTTGAGACCCGTCTAAGAGAAACTATCTTTCAAGGCCGATCACCTTCCGAGGGATGTGCATCAAAAATTATTCACTTTTGAACCACATATTGCCAGCTGCTCAACTTCGATTTATTGCCTCTAGTCGTGTAGCGGGTTTGGATAAAAGTGTACATGGGTTGCTGTATACCAGTTCACTTGCAGAGTTGGTGTCGCATACATAACCGGAATCAAACGTCAATTATCACAAAGAATGACCGAACAAATTCCTTAAGGAATCGGTGAATTCGATTACACAACCCATATCCGATGGACACAAGGAAACCGAGGTCATCCATGACAACCGAATGATTCCGCCTCCTCCCTTGAGGCTCGTAGTGCGTAATTTGAATGTAAAACTCTTGGTAATAGAGAAGGGGTTGTTGATCAGATTGCATTATCCCGTTTTGTCCACAAAAATGATATTGACGCAGTCAGTTCACTTATCTTGGAGTTGGCAAATTGTTTCTAATTTTAATAGCCCCCCTGTTGATCTGTACACGTTCAGTCGCTAGGAATTACCAACCGAATGTGCTATTCATGAGCTTGTTAATTTTTGCCTCGATAAAAGTCTATCCGGTCCATTATCGGAACACGGTACATATTTTTTGATGAATAAACAGCTGACTGATTAACATTCTATCCACATGGATGTTGAGAATCACATCTTCGAACTGGACAACGCAAGAATAATCAGGAAGAGGAACCGCAAAGTCGATGCGGGAATTCAACAAAGCATGGCACTCCAGGAGGGACTGCATAAATAATCATATATAGACTTGGAACCCATATATCAGTACCTAAGGAACCATTGGTGACCCAAAACTGTCCTAACTAAAATCGACCCAGAACCGGTACTAATCAGTTTGAAACCAGTTCAAACCGGTTTACGGTTGACCATGGAAGCCAATCGACCAATGAGAAAAAAGGCAACGTCATCATGAAAAAGAAAAAGTCAATCAAATCGCAGCAAATGGTCACAACTGACCAAAAGGATTGAAGGGACGAAAAACGTCCAAGCAAAACCCTTGAACAGAAATATATACGCGCGATCACACTGAGGACTGGTGCTTCCACGAAGTTGCACTGATGATTTTACCTAGCCTGGCTACGAAACGTCTGCGAACAACACTTCCAGCTCGGAGAAAATGCCATCGACAGCATCCACATTCCCAGCTACATTAGTTCCACATTATTTCCTGCCAAAAGGTGTTTTAGTGAACAAACGTGTAAAAGCATACAAGCATTACGTAATGGTGGTTTGAAAGACGAATTGGGGTCAACTG
>UZAN01047385.1:0-18530 GCA_900618425.1 Echinostoma caproni
AGGAATGACGCTCACTTCCGCACCAGTGTCCACTGGGAAGTACATCAATAATGGAGTCCCTAACATGGAAAAGGTGGCTCCTGGTTCGTGTGTCAACGGATGACGCCGTAATCAGTCGTCCGCCTACTCTTTTCCCGAAGGAGGTTGACCTTTCCACGAGCACGGATGGATGCGTTTTGCAGCGTCTTTACCAAAACGTGGGTGGTACCAACACTACTTCTGACTATTGTTTGGCGACGAAAATCTACGGCCACTGCTCGATTGCGTGCGCCTCTAGGTTTTCTATCCGTGCTAAAGTTGCTTAATTTTTCGATGAAAGCCTGAAAGAGGCCGTCGACGTATGTGGCTGGAGGGGCGGCGGGGTAACCGCGGCGACTGTGGGTTGACGGTATTGCATGGCATGATCTGCCATAACCGTCAAACACTCAAGGGACATGTCTTGCGCTGGCGCAAGAGGGAATTAGACGTCTTGTGGTAACTTTTGTAACCACAGTTCCCTAAAAAATGCGTCGTCGTGTGGGATGTTGCCCATTTCATTACACATGAGCCTCCAAAGTTGTGGAGGCTTACGGTCACCCAAAGGCATGTCTGGGAGCACGCGTCGGATTCGCTCTTTGTTAGAGCTTCCCGCGCGTTCTAGTATGACGTCCCGTAGGGCTTCGAAAAGCCCCTCTTCGGGAGGTTCTAAAACCTCGGCTACTAGGTGTTCAGGCAACGAAGAAACGACGTGGTGGAACTTGGTCTTTGAAGACTCAATGTTCCTAGTCGCACATTGTGATTTGAGGACCTCAAACCACACCCTAGGGTTAGAAGCCCAAAAGGGAGGGGGTTGGAAAGTGGCGGCCACCACGGGAGCAGATTCGTCGGATAAATCTAACAAATCCATGACGAAAATAAAAACACTGAATAATCGTATGAAAAATAGGCAACCCCAGATAACTATCAAAATATGTAGACTTCAATTAGCGATAACGGTAAAGTAAAAATACCACAAAAATCACTAAAATTTTCTAAACGAGCAGAAAACGGTTCAAAAATTCCAAAGATATGGAACGAACTCACCAAAATCCGATGATTTCCCAAAATGAACTGAGGCAGTTGAATGCGGGCTCACCAATTTAGTGATTGGGTGGTTTCTAGTGTTCCTCAAAACCTTTCCCTAATGTTTGCTCACTTTCTTGCTGGATATCCGTCCACGAAGAAACAGAAACAAGTATTGGGTGTGTCGAACCGATGTATTCTGAGACTTCCGAAATGTTGGACGTAAGTTTGGCTAGGCCTAGGCTGTTATCAAGCAACGGCAGCGGAAGCCTGAAAGTAGATCCGATCAATACCAGGAAAGCGTGCGATACAGAGCTCACCGTGGGGCATTATGTTGGTTCGGTCTTTTCGAGATAATTAAAGGGACGTTAATAGTTAAAGCAAAACTTAATTCTGGAAGCGTGCAAGTTGCTATATCTAGTGAAGAAACGTTCCCCAGAAGATCGATATCGCCAAATAATGGTGATACGTGCTAAATTTCGACGGTACACTTGATTACGCCCGGTAGTAAAAGAGTCCTTATGTTAGAAGGAAAAGCTTAGCCGTAGTCTAGCTTTTGTAATTAATATACCTGATCGATAAGCTGTCAATACTTGATATCTGAAACTTGATGGTTCTGATAAGTATGTCATGGTTATGTAGCCATGTCCTGATAGTCCTCAATTATACAGGACTGTTTGGAAGCTGAACCTGTCCTGATGCTAGTCACCAGCGTAGGGTGAACGTGCTACTTGTCCGTGATTTGATGATTACGTACAGCTTGAATGGATCTACCAGGAAACTTATAGAAAAACAAGAGGTAAGAAAAGTAAACTACCGTTGCAAAACTGTTGGTTGAAAAACCGGTACAATATGCATTATCCGGGGCGACTTTGTCCCGGTATTGCAGTGGGAATTCTCCCTGAGGAACAAGAACCGCATCAAGGGACATGCACTGACGCTCTTCCAGTTGCAATCAAACGGTCTGCCGCTGATCTATCGTTTGTCGAGGAGGGTGACAAATCTCTGGAATGCGCTTCCGAAGGATGTGGTGGAAGAGCGAAAAGATAGCATCTTTAAGCTAACACTCGAAAGTGCTACGCAGGAGCACTGGTCTGGTATCAACACCTAATCAGCCCAGTAGATCACGATGGGATGGGGCTAATTCGGGACCTCCCACTGCCCTTAACACTGGAAGACTTGAGTCCACTCTTGATTACAAATGACTTTAGACCGTCCCTGTGTAGTATACCGGACCCACCTCAGTTCTGAATCCACTCGAAATACACCAGCAGACTGATTCCGGGCAACGCAGTCCGAGTTCTTATACACAGGTAGGACACATTTCTCACAATAGGTTCTCCGCGGAGAAGCCCCTTCCTTGCGTAAAGGGGGCTTCCAAACGACCTGCAAGACAGGGAAAATACAAAAAGCAACTATAAACCAAAAGGTCCAGTGAAACTTGCACACGACTCACAATCAAATAAAAGTGGCTGCGCCCATGTCTTCACTACACCTGCAAGGCAACCGTGCGGCTATCAAAGCTCTCACGAACCCTTCAGGTTGTGCGCTGTTGTAAGTTGCTGCATTTAGCAACCAGAATGGTAGAAAGCCAGAAAGGTAAGGGATACCACCAACGATTGAGGGACCTGGAATTATTATTCCTGGCCCGCAGATGAATGCGGGGCAATCATATATGGCGCACGTTACCCGTGCGGACCCACTCCAACGCCTATGACGGTACCCGTTTCAGCCCTCCTCTATTTTGGTCAGTTTTCAGGTTTGTTAAATGTAATCGGTGAGAAAATGTTTGCGTAGTATTAGATATTTGTTAATGTAGTTTTGGTTACGAATGAGGTTAGTATCCCGCCATTTTGTCTTTGTTACCTTCAAAACGCTCATGCCATGTCAGGTGGTTCCAATATCCATTGACTGATGTTAGAGTTCTAAGGTAACACTTAGGTGCCGAATTTAAAGGACCAAGGTTTATTAATGAAGAAAACGTGTTTGTGGTCACCCAATGCACATTCAAGAGTTTAAAAACAGGCGGGATGGTTGTTTGCCTCATCAATCCAATCACAGGAGTGCACACCAATAAAGTCGAAGAATTATGGAGTAGTATAGCACGTAGACTGAAGATTGTCACAAAATCTGTCGGTGACATAATTTGGGACCATCTAGATGAGGTGCAATACCGTGTGGTTTGATTTCTCAATCCAGGTCGCACTATAGAGACTATTAAGATTGTCAAAGACCTTTCTGGTCTAGTTCGAATTCTTTTTCTCGTTTTTTCCCTCCAGGGGCACGAGGACTGGGAAGAAGTCATTGTAGAATAAATCCACGGGTTAGGTTATTCACAAACAGGGTTATCAGTTCCGTTTGCACAACCATTAACCATCTACTGTCGTGCGCCGGTTTAGGTTGCTGTCTTTCCGCTACCCATTTGAATGAACATTAGGAGAAAAAATCGGAAAGGTTGAAAGTGGTTGAAAGAGAAAATTGAGAGCTTCAGTGGACTAGTGTTGCAGGGAAAATGACAAGATGCACGAGCGCCACCTGATTTCAGGTGCACTGCAATCGGTCGGTGCATACACCTATACGACAAATTAAATCAACGCATCGTTCTGTAGCTGTTGACTCGTGTTGAACCGTTGAGACGTACAGCACACACTCGGGTGCTGAGTGGAATCCAGTCAAGAAGCGAACGCTCAACCTTGGCACTTAGCGCCATCCCAACGCTGCGAGCTTTGGATTCCGAATCGCCTAACACACGGAAGGTGAAGCGTGAGGTAGGAAAACGCATGGAGATAATTGAGATATATGAAGTTGGGTCTTGTATGCGTGTTTCGGAAACAGAGTTATACCGCTGAAATTAATTACCTGAAGCAGTGGTTAACCATATGAATGTTGAATCTTTCAAGATAAAGCTAGACGAGTGCTGGGCAGTGGTATTTCCTGAAGTTGAGTGTTAAAATTTAACCGCTAGGCTTTACTTTTCGGAGCTTGGTAGGGTTCTGATACTACTCATTAACAGTGCCTTTCAGATCATCATCGCACAGCGACATACAGTAAAGCCAACTTCACTGATTACCGCCAAGTTCAGTTCAGTTCTTACAGCCATTAGCCATGTTTTATCGTGTGCCGGTTTTNTGGCTGCTGTCTTTTGCTTGCCCATTTGGATAAAACAGCAGAATGATGATTAAAATGTCGAGATATGGAGAAGGCTGCAACCATTGATAACAGCCAGGATCTTTTCCGTCTAATTAGGAATACAGTTGTGAGTAGGTGTAAGTGACGTAATTAAGGAATCTGAGGTCAAATGGATTCATCAGCAGCAACACCGCGTTGAATGATGGGCTGAACATATCGAGGCTCGGTTCAACTGGCTCCCATTGACATTAGGCCCGTCACCCCCGCCTAGATTGAACGGATATTACCAGTTGATATCAGTCATCCATCTGAAATGGGTTTCCTGTGATTTAAGCCATCTCAAAAAGGGCCTCCTGACCGATGGACTGTCCCCATCAGCTTTTAGGGAGGGAGTTTCAGCCTTGGTTATTGCAGTTACCGAAACTCTTGGGTTAATTATCGTAAAGGGAAAAGTTTTTTATACTGAATTCCGCTAGTCGGCCATCTTGGTGACACAACTAAAACCACATAAGTTACTTTCATCAACATCGTCTGTAATCCCTCGCTGTTATTATACTTCATCGATTGTATGCCGTGTGCGAAGTTCGCACTCATGAGAACCAGGCTGGTTTTAGACTTGGTCGATGTTGCTTAAGTCAGATTTTCACTCTTCACCAAATTCTGGAACACAGACATTCATTTCGTAGACTGACGATTTATATCTTCCTCGATCTGAAATCGGTATTTGATTCACTCGATCTTTCTAAATTCTGGAACTTCCCCTCAAAGGTTTTCAAGAAAATAAGATTTTAAAATTAGGATTCAAATGGACAGTCACAAAACAACAAAAATCGCCGCACGAAAGTGGATGTTTAAGGGTTGTTTACAGTAAACGGTACCGAATAGAATTCATTGTAACTTTGATTCACCTGATGGCGATTTTCTGTTACAGATTGTTACCTTATGCCAGCGCAAACAGTGCATGTCATTGTATTGGGCGATGTAACGCGATCACCAAGAATATTAAGCCAAGCTTGCTTTCTGGCCAACGAAGGATGTTTCGTTACCGTTTCTGGATACAATGCTTCTCTCAGCGTGGCTGCGAAGACGAAAAACATGAAGGCCCTGGATCTTATCGACATTCCAAATCTTAGGAAATACATGTTGGTCTCCACTCTTGCCCTATTAGTAAAGGTGAGCTGTTTTTTTCAAAAATATTGTTAGTTCTTCTTAAATTCTATTTTCCTTTTCTGTCACTTACTTTGGAATTGTCGAAGTCAGGTAATTCTAGTCCAAAATCCTCCGGCGGTACCGACTCTGCTGGTTTTGTGGATGTTCATTCGACTCACTGGAAGAAAATTAGTAATTGATTGGCATAATTATGGTTTCACCCTGCTGGAACTGACCACAAAACCTGGGACATTACTGCCTCGGTAAGCCGTCACATTCTAGATTATTTTTGCAATAGCATTTACCGAATGTTAGAGCTGACTTTCGCTTCCTTCTTTCTGAGTTCTGACGTGGTGCATTTATGTGTCTCACGTGCACTCAAAAAAGATTTGTCACAGTGGAATATTGAAGCTCATGTGTACTACGATCGCGCCCCTGATGACTTTACTGCAACGCCGGTGGATGCGGCTCACGAAGTATTTATGAGGTGAAGTTATATGACGTCAAATGTTGCTATTTTTTGATTTACTTTCTATGGTTTCTGTTTTTACCCTCACAATTAGTTTAACAAAAAACGAATATATAATGATAGTTAATTTTATAAACCCGCTACCACTAATTTACAATGCACTACACCTTTTCCCGTCAAGCTGTGACCGAAACCCGCGATTCTTTAACTCCAACCCGTAATCCTTTAGTCGAAACCCTTGATGCTTTAGCTTGAACCCGGTGTCCTTTATCCTCGACGCACAAACTTTGGTCATTCTGCTGTAGGCCTTTCAGATGAAAAAGTATCGGAATATTCCGAATGTTGCAACATTTTATTTTCTACGAATGTTTTTGCCGCTGCTTCGTTTTAGAAATGAGGTGTGACAATCATGTGCTGTGCAGTTAGTTGACCGTCGCAATAGTATCAAATGCGGTATCGCATGTTGATCAGAGAACGTGTACACAATGTGCCCGTGTCGTCAAACCATTTAGCACATCTCGTATGACTTCAGTGTTCTGATTGAATCCGTTTTAATGGGTGAACAAATAACCAAATTAAAGGATTAAAAACGCTCACCTGATTGAGTTTACTAAGCACTTCTGCTAGCGGGTTAAAAAAGGACTGTTTAATCGGAGGAGAAATTGAATTTTACGGTAGCTTTGTTATGGCACATCCAAAGCCATCCGATGAACGGGAGCATTGCCCAAGATAAAAACGACTAGAACGCCCGGTTGCTCAATAGCGATTAACGCGGAGCAGCTTTTTTATTACACGATGAACAACAGACGGGGCGAACCCCCATAGTCACAAGGACCTGCTATTCAGTGGTGGAAACCGGTATCCTGAGATCCGGGACTTGGAGTGGTGAACCACATAAGGCCTCGATAGGTTAGGAACCCGTTGAAAACATGCCAAGTAACCTGTGTATGACGTTCCATCACGACGAGAATATAGCTTGACGTGGTGTCATAGCTTGCGTGCCTCCATGACCCTGCGAGCTGCACAGGATGGCTTTTCACAGCCACAGATCCAATTATACCTGAAAGGGCAATGGGTAGAGGCTAGACAAAGCTCAGTCTCACAAAGCCATTTACTTTGGCACCTGGATTCGTCTACTCACGCTCGACCTTGAGTAGGTCACTCCAGCAAATAAACACAGTGAGGGGCATTTTACCGGTCGAAAAATCCCACTAGATAGAGCCAGCAGCGGGGTATCTGGGGCCTCCTCTCGATAGTGAGAGAAGTATTCACACTTAATTGGACAGCTACCACCCGCCCAAGCTGGGCAGCCCCAGCCAATAAGGTGCTGTCCCGTCCGCGTTCCGCTTGTCTCATCGGGTGTATGTTATTAAGGGTCAATCCTGAACGGCTGACTGACAATCAACGCACTAGTGAACAGTACCGAACCGAAACCCGAAGACCTTGCGTAACAGGTCTCTACGGGTTCCGATACGTGTGCTTCGGTCACACTTCCGCTTTGGATCCATGTCCCCCTACCTTGTGCGTGAGACTTTTGAGTCTAAGACTCCAGTCAGGGTTTCCAAAGAAAAACCCCTTCGTCGGTGTGAGCTATCGCGAAATATGCCTTGTCCTAAAGTCTTAGGTACCCATTCGGAAAGCCCTCTTCTCACTCCGAAATCTTAGGGGATACCTTGTGTTTTCACCACCCATGGGATATCACTCAGCGTTCTACCAGTAAGGCTAAACAATCAGAAGTTACAGGACTTCTGAACCCAAAATTCCGTTTCTACTCAGCCACGTTCAATGTCCGCACACTACCAGATCGTTCTACAAGCTAGCTCAGCTAGAACGTTCAATTTGGAAGTATTTTTTGCCTCCTAAACACGCATACAAAACCCTACTTCAATCATCTCCCTGCGTTCTCCTGACCCGACCTCATCCTCACGCTTTTCATGCGTTTCTTACTCTTATTTCGCCTCTAGCTTGATCTGAAGGTCCAAACGATTTTCCCTCTTTCTGACGATATGTAAATTGCTGTTGACCTGCATCTTCCTCGTGTTTTTCTATTCTCAACTCGGTATTTGAAGGCTCAAAAGTGAATATCCATCCCTTGGTGATCAATCCGGTTCGTCCAGGAAAACACGGTTTACGGAAATCACTACTCTCCCTACGGATTGTGGAGGACAAGTTGCTCAGTGGCGTATTGATCGACCCGCTCTGGTACTGAGCAGTTGCAGTTATACTCCTGATGATGATTTCCGCATAATGATTGAAGCACTGGAAACATATAATCAATTGGCCACCCAACCCGACTCCAAACTGCCACACATGGTTTTTGTGGTGACTGGTATGTTTCTAGTTCAGGTGTTCATGATAATCAGCTTCTATTTAATCAGTTTCTACAGGCGATTTTGGTAGTTTAAACATTCTACATTCATCCGAACAATGGTCTCATTTTATTTATACGGTTGCGCGCAAAATACTTCCAGGAACATCTTGTTTTCACTTAATTTATTCTGTCACCCGTATGCGCTGTTTGATATTCAGATTGCAGTCATGCTTTTGTCAAATAAAACTGAACATAAACTATTTTTGCTGGGAAAAACTTGTCAGAGGGTTGCAATGAACTATTAAAGTCATATCCGACGAGTAATAAAAATAACCTGGTGGTCAAGTGGTTAAGGTCAACTAAGTAATCATTTGGTTATCCCGAGTTCAAATCTCGCCACCGCCACTGATCGTATATGTAAGTGTTTCCTCAGGAAGCTTTTGTGTGTCATCAACCTCATTCCTGTACCTTTGTTTACTCAATAAGTAAGAAAAGAAGTAAAGTTTAAAAAAAAACGTTGCCAACGGACAGGGTGAAATTTGAGATGGGTAGCTGAACTAATTCTCATACGTTCATTCGAGTTCCCTTGTGGACACAAGTCCGGGGATGGGAAACAATCGGTTTGGTTTGTGTATATGGGTATGTTTCAGACCTTTCTGGATAATTTGACGAATGGTTTTCCGCATGGGGTTAGCATTTTCAAGGAATAAAATATTGTCACTGGCTCAGTTCCCAACCTCGTTGTATTTGGGGGAAACAATAGACAAAAGTGAACAAATTGTGCTATTCGAGTAGCTCTATCTCCCCCTGCGGACGCCACGAATGAAGTGTCGGCAAGGATACATAATAATCACCTATTGTATACCAACTTTAAACATTTTTCTGTTGACAGTCAATAATCTTCGGAAGCTTGGTGAATATGGTGATTTGGCGATCAACGTTGAGGCAATGTTTCGTATCTACGAGCGTGTTTTGCCTGGAATTTCGTTGTCATAAGAAATTCATATGGATACTTCTGTGGGGCAGGAGACGTCCTGCGTATCCTGTGCTTCATGTTCCTTTTTCTACTTCGGGCCGGTGGAAGCTACATGAAGTCTGAAGCTACCTCAAAGGCGATGTATGTAAAAGTAACTGCATGATAAATCGACTGAAGAAGGCCTCTCATGTCCTACGGTTTAGTAATCAAAAGATGTTCACTAAAGATTTGAATGTACACGACAGAGAACTGGCATCGGTGTCATTCTCAGTGTTCAACCATTTAAGTTTGTAACTTTCCCTATCGCTTATATTGCTCAACTACACCATAAATTGAACAATGCACTCATCCACTAACCCGGGAGTGCAGCTTGACCCAGATAAATGGGTCGCAGACCTCGTGTTTGCGAACGATATCGTCGTACTTTTTGATACCATGAAAAACCCCTAGCCCGCTGTCAGTCGCATGAACCAGGTTGCTCAGACCATTAGACTTCATATCAACACGTCGAGCTTCAAGACAGATTCTTCCCAAATTCCTAATCCGACACGTGCACTGTCGATCAATGGGGAGCCTGTCGAATCAACCCAGGTCTTCAAATATCTTTGCTCTGTAGTCAAGCTGTCGGGCTAATCCAAATGCATCTAGATGTAACTGAAAGAATCTTCCTGCAACTCCTCAGACAATTGTGGAACCGTTGTAAAATAATCGTACACATCAAGCTTCAGGTTTATCAGGTTTCCATCCGCTCCAACCTCACTTATGGTTGTAAGACATGGCCACCAGGAGGACAATATACAAGGAAGTTGGAGGTTTTTGATCAACGGTACTTACGTCGCATCGTGAGAGTAAATTAGAGAGACCGGGTTTTGAATGATGAGGTTAGACAACCCTGCACGGTCATCGATAAGGTTTTCCAAATCCTGCAACGCCGGTACATTCAGTGGTTTGGCCTTGTGCTCCGAGTATCTGAAACTCAAATCTCGCATCGATGCTAACTCCCGCACTCTGCTGTGGATCACTTTACCGACTCGGTGGTCAACTCAAGACCTGTTACAGTACGATCAAGGCGAATATGGAACTGGTGAGCCTCTAATCCGTATATGGTGCTCAAATCTGGAGCCGGAACTGAGTCTCACACTGGGCCAACCTTGCCATCGATCACCACACTTGGACAGTATCCGTTAGAGACATGCACGACGCCAACTTATCCTCACGTAGGAGTTAGTCGCTCAAAATTAAGTGCAGTTGGACTGTTCTCAGTTTAGTGGCCGCACTGATTTACTGTTTCTCTCCCTTCCACGGTCCAACTTTTCACATATCCACCTGAATTTGGCCACAGTCGCTGAAGTTTACTTCCCCTTTCGCAATAAGGTGGGCACTATGATAATGATTTTGGTTCATGGCGTTCACAGTGTTTACGGATGGCTACCATTCGAAACCAGACTAGTAATGGGTGTTTTCTTAACGTATCTCAAGTGGGCCTTGATTTGATACTTTACTGTGGATGATTCCTGGGAAAAGATAGGTGGGCTTCATAGATTTCCCGAAATGCAGCTGCCAACGGTCGGCGGCAATATCTGCGCCATCAGCGATTGCCGTAGTCGGCGCCGCTCTGTTGAAACATCGGTTTCTGACAGCGTCATTGGCGTGCTGCTCTCTCCATCATACTCTCAGAATTATTCTTCGGCACCAATGATCGAAGATTTCTAATCGTCGACAGTCTTCCACTCTAAGTGACCAGGTTTCGCAGCCATACAACAAGAAAAGACGGATGGCCACGGAGAAAACGTATTTTTGTCTTCAGGTTAATTTATTTCCTACTGTTATGGGAATTCTTCACCCTTCCTAGCAGCGTCGACACGAGATTGTACCTCATCTTCAAAGTGGAACTGTCACAAACATTTTGCTTTTCGATATCATCAGCGAATTCTAAATCGGTGAGCCAGAAGTTCAGATAAACCTGAGTTCCTTCCATGAAACGACCCATCATTCTTTCACCGGGAGAAACTCTAGCTGTATGAGTAACCTGGGTTGATCTCTAACATAAGAAACGGATTCGCCGTTCGACACCACGTTCACTCTACCTCAAGCCCAATGCCTTTTTGATAGCGGAGAAGCGCACTGGAAATCACATGTAATTAGGCTAATCACGATGTGGAAAAGTTGGGAGTCATCATAAGCGCATCTGAAACGGCTCTCCAGGATCGAGAAATAGCGCACCAAGGGATAGAACCAATGGGCCAAGCTGAATATTGACGGAGAGATCGATGAAAATCCTCCAACTACTGAGAAATTGACAGTAGTTAAGCGAAAAAGCGTTTTTTTTCTCGCAGCGCAGCAGAGTACACAAAAAGAATTGTCTCAGTATGTGAGAGGCCAGGGCATTAATTCTAGTGCAATGAAATATATGCGAAAATGACGAAACAGATAAAAAAGACTACCTCAAAACAACAGTCGCACTCTTCCTCCCAATGTCACAAGCGAGGTCAGAACTTACTTCACTGCGGCCGGCTCCTTGGAAAGAATAAGCCAGCTTCAGACATGATCATGAAGTTCCTTGGAAGTTTAGTACAAGAGAAGTCCCCAGCGTAACTCGACCCTTTTTACTTTGAGGGCGCACCTATATCCTTTGCACAACCAAGTGCGCACTGCAAGGCAACAGGAAGGAAGTAATCCCTCGCCTCGGAGGTGAAGGGGCTTTAGTTTTAAAAGGCCAGTCACATCGACCTCTGTCACGACACCGTCATTGGGCTTATGCGGCTTTTAAACAGGAGCCAGGCAACTAGCCTGAAACCTATCACACCCTGATAGTGCCGCCGCTGTTTGTTTGCGACTGCTTATTTGTTGCGGTATGCCACAACTTATTCACAGCTAACCTTCGGTGAAGGTATCCACCTATCCACAACCCGGGGATGCTCCTGGTAGCATTCAGCTCTGCTTAACCCGAGAGTATCCGGGTCAGAACACCATGCTTTGACCTACTTTATCCACCAATACCTTTTTTGTTATACAGGGGTTAGCTTGAACTTAAAATACTTCACTCAATGATGTTATTGCATCTCCTTCCGACCTTATCAAGTGTTATTTCCCCTTGATGAATTTTAGGTCGGGGTCCGTTGAAAGCTCATTACGAGCAGCTGATCCGAGAAAAAAATTGGGATCATGTTGAAGTGATTATGCCGTGGCTAACGACAGAAGACTATCCAATTTTCCTTGGTTGCGCCGATCTGGGAATCAGTTTACATCGCAGTTCATCCGGGTTGGACTTACCAATGAAAGTATGTGATTACATGAGCGCGCTGAATCTATTTGTTATTTCTGACTGCCAGAACAATCTCGATTTTCCGTAACCTATTCTTCCCACCACGTGCATAGTTGCTTGGGAACAACTAAATGATCTCCAATTGTTCACAACCCGAATAATTGTATAGATCGTCGCGCAAGCACGTGTTCGCCCAATGAATTGTGCATTGTTGGAAATGAGCACATTGGTTTCTGACTAATTGCATGTGGATGTTTATCAGAATTAAACGTATTCTGGCTCGTAACAGAGTATAATCCATATCTACGGTTGTTAAACGGTAAAAGTAGTGGCCTTNTTGAATAAATCCTCACTAGCAATAGCCGGTGGCGATGTGGTCGATTTGAGTCAATCACTGTGAAGAATCCAGGAGTTGCCCCGCAAGGCAGTATCGGTTCTTGTGCTTCATAGAAACGGTCTTTCTTTTGCACACAATTGAAGTAGCTAATCTTCGTTGTTCTCCCGATTGGCTGGGATTTGGGTCACCTAGTCGCCTTTCGCATTAGTCCAGCGATCCTGTTCAAGCGTCGAACTCTCCGGAGACCACTACGATGTTCTTTGACCGAACACTTTGGAGCAGTAAAGAGAGATCCTTCATTTCAGGTACACTGCAATTAGTCGTTGTGTACCTAAACGCAATGACCAACCGCCGGTGCTTCGTTATGTATCCGTACTGAACTGATGTGTCTCGCCAAAACTATCACTGAACCTGATGCCACGATGCGTATCCCAACGATCTCAGCTAAAAGACAGTTACAAAACATTGCAAGCCTTTATTAGTGGTACCAGCCAAACGTGCGTTGAGAAGGGGAGAAACGTGCGGTATATATGCGGTTGATCACGTCTTAGTTATTTTTCCGGAATCCTGGTTACAAGGGTGCCGATGGAAAGGATGCACGATTACGCATCCAAGACCCTAGGGAAAACGCCGACACGTTCTCACGGTGGCTGTTGATCCCAATTCATACAAGCTGCAAGAATTCTCGGGGAAGTTTTAGGCTTTTCCTAACCTGACCGATTGAAACGTACAGGGCAAAGTGAGCTACCCACTGGGATCGAGTCAATAAATGAGCACTCAATCTTGACAAAGCAATTCCACCACCGGTGACATCATGAGCGTCAGATGCCAATTTGCCTGACGCAGTCTTAAGTGTGAGGTAAGGTTTGGTATAAAGAATGCAATGTGATAATTGAAGTTGGGTTTTGTATGCGTGTTTCGGGCACGGCACATGTTTTAATTAATGATTTAAAGGGTTTTATTCAAGATAGCTCACTGGCTGATCTGATAGATTGTGCGGATGTTAATTGTAGCCAAGTGAAGAGATTTTGTTTACATCAATCCAGCCGCTTCCGACTGGCTTGCCTCATGAGTTAAATTCTGAGTGGTAGAAGCAGGAGGCGACTCATGATCTGGGAGTGAAATAAAGCTAGACAGGTGGAAAAGGAGCTGTCCAACTAAACCAGCTCACGAAAAGGCATGATCACTGGTTTTACAAACGGAATTAGTTGTCTGGGGCTTTAGTTCACGGCACACTTCGCGGTCGCTTACACCGACCAAGTTGTTTTACTTTATCAATACAGCCTTTGACTCGGAAGTCTGATCCAGCATGGGGACGCAACCGAAGCATTTGTTTGGGAATTCCAAAGTCCTGTCGCGCAAGGTCTTTGGGTTTCAGTTTGAGCTATACATGCACCAACGCTTTCACCTAGTCACGTGATTTTCGCAATTTGGGTTTCCTAAGCATCATCGCTGCAGTGGGAGAATAGTCTTCTAGTGTTATATCCGCTAAAAATCCACTGTTTTCCACACTAGAGTTTATTCTCTGTCTGAAGCACATTTGTGTGCTTCGCTTTAACCTCATAGATTGCGTTAAACTAACTAAGACGTCACAAGGAGTTTCATCGCAGTTGAAAGGTTGGTTTCAATCGTTTACATTGAGATCAAAAGGTCAACATTTCCCTTGGGTTTAATAATGAAGACTCAATAGGCTTAGTGATAGGAAGAATTGACAATAAGCGGCGAGAATCCGACGGTTCCTGCGTTATGTCGCTTCTCATATCATTTCTTGCACCTCTACTCTGTACATTCATCAATATAGCGTGAGAGTGGTATCACTGTATTCCATTGGATAATGGTAATGAGAATTTCTATAAAAGTGCCACAGACTAGATGGTTTCTATTCTTGAAACGCGCACTTGGTAAAGTAATCGTTAGAATTTTTATTCTTTGTGAGATTAGAGCGAGGGAAAAATAAATGATTGGTGCTGCGCTTACGACAGATTTCGTGTATGCCTGAAATTCCAAGTGTAGTTGAAATATGTAATTTTCTGATAGCGGAAGAGTTATAAATTACGGTTATTTGCAGATTGACGAGCTCTCACCGTGTTTGCATAGAAGCATTTCGTCCTGTGTACATTAGAAGAGCATTTTAATTTTTTATTACACAAATAAAGTTATACCGAGAAGCAATGTTTACGTTATCTGATATCAGAATCGTTGACTACACAATGCGGACGAGGTTGGCCGTCTTCACACGCCACAAAAAATGCAGTATGCAGACCCAACCTGGATGGTGTTACGCCTTTTACCAACCGATTCCGACAGCGTTTTCGCTTAGCACGTGCGTGGACTCACACCACAAACATTTGTTGAACCGAACTCGGTGATGCTATGAAATGTGAACTGGTATGAACAGTGCCTGTCGAACCTGTGACGGATCGTGAAGCAGGTCTCAATTTGTATCTTTTTCTTGTAATCGGCTACAAGGATGTATTGATTTTAGCCGTAACTAGACACACACACACCAGACAAAAGGATCTAATTTCGACCAGTGTATTTGTATTGCTGGCCTGTTCTCTCGGTAATGGAATAATATTGCGCACGTGCTTTTGCTGCTTCTAGTCGGATATCACTATTTTTATCCATTCTTGACTACCAGAGCTTATGTATGCCGCCCTGTTACTTCGTGCTCGCGTGGATCGTGTACTCTTAACCCTATGGTGTTCGACAACCGATTGTTGTAAGCCTGTTGATCAGAGAAGGATGTGCTAGAACAATAAACAGACATGAAAATATGTTGGCCTACGGAAGCCAGGTTCTTTAAGGGCTTTATCTTTGGTCAACTGCAAGTTGACGGACAAGCTTGTGGTCATGTGACCAAACAAAAACTCAATCCGGAAATGAACGTGCCTGTTTGTTGAGCTTCGCAAGTAGTAGTTCACGTAAATAAATCCTGCTGTGTCGCATCTTATTCTGCATACCTAGGATTACATCTCAGACGTGATATCAGTATTTCACGGAAATAACTGCTAATCTGCTGAGCATTGTGAAACTTTTAACCGTTTGTTCATTTCAACTGGTGTAAGAAGGTCAACTGAAAAACTGTCTAGGAAATTCACTTTCTGATGCCTTGCTTATGATTGATAATCTGGTAAAGAACCAATAAGCAAATGATTATTCACATCGTTTGCCTGCTAAACCGTTTTAATGCTTAACAAGTTTCCTCCAAAAAATCCCACAGCTGTCGCTTCCAGGACAGTTCATTTGGATGAAGCTATATCCGGGTTTTCATCTGCTGCTTACTCAATGCGATTTCCAACATTGAACTTGACTACTCACGCGTCCACCTCACTGAAAGTATTTGTTACCAGAAAACAGTACACGAAAATTCTCCATCTGGCGCTTCGGACCCTACACTCGATAAAAAACGTTTCTTGCTATGCACAGGTGGTTTCCACACATCGTCACCTGAGGTGTATACTTCCAGTTATTTGTGCTGTATTCGCACGGACCCACTTGATACAAGATTCCCGAATAACCACCATCTTCAGATAGTTGATTAAAATGTAACTGGAAGCGTGTAGAAAGTCTCTTATTGCGCCGGTAGCATGTAGGTTGTGTATGAGAGAGAAAGAAAACAAAAGCCTGTTCACGGTGATTTGTTGGTCGGATCGATGTTAACCGTCTTGCGTGGCACTGAGTTCTGAAGAATCATTTGCATTCGGTTTTATTTCATCTGATGGTGTTTCCAGCAATAAAATGTTTTGTTTTCATCACAAAGCACGGTTTCTGGAAGAGTTACCAAGACGTTTCTATACAACTTCCCTTAGGTATTTCCCTTTTTGCTTTACGGCCTCGAAATAGCCATGTAAAGGGTCGATTGACTACCAACAATGAAATCGTTTCTGGCAATCTGTGATTTTGTTTTGTTTCATTTTCCCAGGACAATTTTATTCCCAAGTGGTGGTATATATTGAGATGTGTTAGCATGAATACGAATCTCTGAAAACGAGCTTGTTCGTCATTCTGTTGTTCTGTTTGAAATAAAGAACCTTGATTCAAGTTATTCGGCCCTTGATCGAAGGCGCTGGGGGTTTAATGAGCAAAGTTTTCAGTAATTGGGCGTGATTTAGGATAAATAAGCATCATTCACAGCTATTATCAAGCTAAGTTTAGAGTTAGGTTATGGTTATACTGCATCGGTCGAATTACTAAGAGTATATATATATATATATATATATATATATATGAACTANTGAACTACCACCGACCCAGTTATAGCCCCGGATGTCGGCTTTTCCTCCTCTCACTTTGGTGGGACAACCTCTCCACGAGAAGGCAGTGAGTAGGACTTCCCCAGCAGAGCTGTTTGAGACACTTGGTCGTATGGGTGCATTTCGCGAGGTGCAAGGGAAGGGTGACTAGCCACAACCTTAGACACCCACCCCCGACCATACTGGGGCTTTTGGAGGCAAAAAGCAATTAGCTTCAATACTTATCATTATGGATACTTTAGTCAGACGTAGATCTAAAGGTACTTGCACAGCGAATACAAAACAAACTAAATTCACTGATTTGAACTCTCAAGAGAGATCCGTTTTGTAACAAAATACATGGTTATTGTCAATAATATTGTAATTTTTACATGAGCTAACAATACAACCATTGGGAGAAGTGCTACAACTTATCATGTGCATGTTGGGTGTGTATGTGTGCAAGAACAGAAGAATGAACTGCTTACAACCACATCACCCTCGTCATTGATTGCGGTTTTTAACCCCAAAACTTTTGTGCATTATCAGCATTGCGAATCCACCAATCACAATGAGACTTGATAAATGTGCACTACCGATGAGCCCCGGAAACAGCCATGTAGTACTTCGTTCTTTTGTAACTCGGTAGTATTCGATTCGGTTCATTTATAATCGTGCTGTAGAGATAGGTTTTTGTTTATGTTTTCATCGAAACAACCTTACATATCATGTAGTTTTATATGCTCCATTGCAAGTTAAAACTCAATTGAAATCAGTATCTTGGTTCTTAGGTTGTAGATCTTATGGGAGTTGGCGTACCAGTGCTCGCACTATCCTACGAGACCCTTCACGAACTTCTGCCGGATCACACTTTTGGTGAACATTTTCATACAGCTGATGAACTGGCGAACCAACTTCGCGAATTGCTGAAGCCTAGTCAACCCAAGTCAAGTCGGAGACCCCGCTCGGTGGATCGTTTTGACGCGGTCGGATCTGCGAAACTGCGTGCATATCGTGATGTATTGGTTAAACACAACCGTACAACACTTCGTGGTTTGAAGTACTGGCGTAAAGTCGGTGCACCACCGGTCTATCGTGCTTTAAACGCGTGCTCATGAAATCTTGCGGTATATGGTCTTTCATAGTACTTTGTTCTGAAGGATTTTTATTTTTATGTTTCTCCCGGATTCCTTCGGTTCACCACGTATGCATTCTACGCACTGTGTGCTTTGAACAACTGATATTTTCTTCCATTTCGAACCTCTTTATTCGTAAATGTGCTTGTATAGTTTGCCTCAAGTACAACACTGAATATCAATCGTGTTTTTCTGTTCTAAATAATCAAAAGGGAACACGTCCACTTAAGCAAATGTTTTGCATCATTACGAAAGATGGTCGTTCTTTGAATTATTCATTTCTCAATGAACACACCGTTCACTCGGGGCCAGCAGCG
Organism: Echinostoma caproni; assembly: GCA_900618425.1. NCBI lineage: Eukaryota > Metazoa > Platyhelminthes > Trematoda > Plagiorchiida > Echinostomatidae > Echinostoma > Echinostoma caproni. The sequence continues at coordinate 18,366 of UZAN01047385.1, forward strand.
AACTCATTAAATACACCTTAAAAAAGAGAAAATGTTTCTGGCACAAAATTTGAACATCATTCAGGCTTAAGACCAGGATCTCAATGGGCTTTTCCTGATCATCTTCTGAGTGATTATTTCAACTTTTAGCTGAGTTGAAGTACAGAAAACGGGTGGGGGGGGGGG
>UZAN01047386.1:12663-26605 GCA_900618425.1 Echinostoma caproni
TTTGAGAAGTCTGTGGCAATTCATGATTTGAACCCCGTTCATCGGAGAGCTTTGGATGCGCAGTTAAATACCAACCACCATGTCCGATTTCTCCCACCATATAGTCCCTTTTTCAATCCATTGGAACAGGTCTTCAGTGAATTCAAACAGGTGAGAGATTTTATTCTTTTAATTCCCTTATCATTTAGTACATTAAATACTGGTTCACTGAAAACACTGAAGCCATACGAGATGTACCAAATGGTTTGATGATACGGGCACATCGTCTGAACCTACTCCAATCACTATGTGGTGCGGCATTTGATACCGTTACTACAGTCAACTGCGCGGCATACGATCTTCACACCTTCTCATTTATTAGTCAAGCTTTGCAATATGAAAATTTGTAAAGTATAATTTTTTTCAACATTCGTTGACCTCAGAATATGCCGATAGTTTTGGTTCTGATTCGCCTACAGCGGTGTGAGCAAAGGTTGTGCATCGAGGCTAAAGGACTGCGGGTCGTGGCTAAAGCATTGCGGGTTTTGGCTAAAGGAATGTAGGTCAAGGTTAAAGGATTGTGGGTTTTGGCTAAAGCTTGATGGGAAAAGGTGTAGTTTAGGTGCTTGCAACTAAAAGTACACTTCATTTTCTCACGAAAGGGAGAAGAAAACTCTACAAAAAAATTAAGCCTCTAAAAGTTGCACGGAGATTTATGGTGATTAGGTCGAAGTAAGACATAATGAGTTTGTTTGCAGATATCAATGCCCGGGAGTAAAATTGATGGACCGAACGTGTTCAAGTGATAATGTGACACTTCGCGTAAATCACTGGGAGTGGGGTCTGTGGTCGAGTGAAACATTTACCGCGCATTACGTGATTGACTGTTACGGCCTGCCACCACACGTACGGTCGCACGTCATGCGAATTTATCTTGTTACAAGGTCAATCCGCCTGCCTGTCTGCATGCTGACGCACTGCTTGCTCACCGGTTTATGGACAAGCTAAGTTTGCGTTTACATACTGGAAATATAATTACTACTTAATTCACTACCTGCTTACTTATTGAGTTATACGGGATACAACAGGGTCCATAAAAAATTGTTCGTGCCAAATATTCGCGTGCGAGCCGGAATGGTGCACACATTTTAAGAACACAGAATGAGAGATCGAGGGAATGCACGATGCACAATGTCGTGAATTAGTGCGCTGCAACTCCATTGGTGCTTACTTCAAGGAGAGAAGAGGGACATTCCGATGAAAATCGAGGGTAATTACTGTTCTTAGTTTCATGTAACACTCTCTTGATTGTGGATGAATTGCTACTTAGATCGTCCATTTGAGGTGACACTGGCACCGGCCGTCAGCTCATTGAAGACCCAATTAATCCATGCCAATTCTACTACGAGGGATGAGAAAAACATTTTCTGCGGATATGCAGTTAATACACGACGAGTACGAGGTGCAGATAGATGACCCGAGGGTAAAGAAAACGTGAACTGTGATCTCGTGTATTGTGAATCTACTTACTGTTCAATGATTGCAACTCACACACACAGGATCAAATATCACAGCATAGCTCACAAATCATACGACGATCGCTGTATAGTCGGACTGTGGTAAGAATGGAACTCAGTCAATGTCACTGTGGTGGGCGATGATTTTCTACAACTATAAATGTCGTTTCAGGCGGTAGCAGTAGAGTGTTGATCGTTTGCTAGCTACCTTTGGTGATGAAGCGCCTTCAGAAAGTACTGTGATTGAGTGGTTTGCGGAATTCAAGCGTGACGAGCGATCCCTGAATGATGTGACACTGTGTGGTCGACTTGTGCAAGCGATGTTGGATGTGGATGCGCGGGTGACAGTGACGTAGCTGGCGGAAGCCATCAATCCGCACCATCCTAAATGAGAAGGTCGACCTCAGAAAGGTTTGCGCACGCTGAATACTACATCAGCTCAGTGAGAAACAGAAAGCAGACTTGGTTGTAGAGCTTCTACCCACAGACCACGCAACATTCGGTTATCTGGACACCGTTTGCTGGGGCGCCACCTCAAAAATGCCAACGCAAGGGTAGTGTGGCAAAATGAATGGTGGTTGTGTCCATGGCCGAAAACGGCCATGTGGCTACGGTGCCGGTCGTATAGCGAAGCACATACACCGGAGACTGGCAAATTATCCACTGTTTGCCGAAAATGCTATAAGTTGTTGCCAGACGTCGCCCACGAACACGAGCATGATGGACTTGGATGTACCATGACAATCCATTTGCACACAGGTCTCATGTCGTCAGTGATTTTCTGAATAGAGTACGCATCCAGGATGTTGGTGAATCATCCTACAATCCAGACCTGGCTCCGTGTGACACCTTTGTGCTCTCAAATGTCAAGCGCATGATGCAGTGGAGGTATTCATTGAAATGGTCAAAGGATTATCCGGTTCCGCATGATCAAGCTGTGTCACCAAATGGCTTGTGCACATGGAACAGTGCATGAATGTTACTGGCTTATTTTTGTGTGACAAATAAAACATTTTGTGCATCCGGAAATCGTTTGCTCAGCCCTCGAAACGCTTATTCTAATTACCACATCCAACTTTGTAACTAGTCGGAATAGCTTGCACTGTGGTGTCACCTTGGTAACAAATGTGTTCGGTGAGTGATTCCGGTTGGGATCTTTCTCGAGCTAAGGAATCTACGGTGAAATGACCTAGAACAAACCTGTTTTCTCCTTTCTATGAGAATTTTTTTTTCATTTGGCCTCGCGAGTCAACTATTGCAACAGAATCGCTAAATGCTACAAAATCAAAGGACCCATGGAAATAATTTTATTTACAGTCTTGTGTTTGGATTAGCCCATTCGATTGCTCGAAGGTACTCTTGATAGTCTTGAGTGTTTGTTTGGAAGATGGTTGCTTCCCCACTAGTTAGGCTTTCCAGTGTATACTAAAGCAATGTATTCATGATCATTTCACTGCATCTGTGCACACGTGCTCATACTACAGTGCAAGTGATTTTTATGTAGTAAATGAGATAACTACCGTGAAGTGAAGACATGATCGTTAAGCACAGCGTACAACAGGACATAGTCAACACAAAGAACGGGAGAGGGTACGGGTGAATCAATATTGTATTTAATTTTACAAAATACAATTTAATTAACATTTTTCGGCGCCATCATTCGCGCTCGTTCCTGATCGGCTCATGATCCCGAGACTGTGAACTTCCAATCTAGTTTAATGGGTCATCAACTTATAAGCGGATGAATTTGTCCTCTGAATTACCGCTTCTGTTCCATTGAGCTCGGGATCGTACACAACGGAGTAATGCGATTCGAGTGACTTTTCCCCATTTTACTTTATTGTTCCCCATTTATTTTCATTGGCTTACTTAAACGGGATTTCAAAGCCTCACACCGTGGTCTAACTATTATTAGTCGCATTTCTTCAATTCCTGTGAACGAGTTAACTGTGAAATTTTCAGAGTATCTATGCCTACGTAATGATGCCTAGCCTGGAGTGGCGCATTACAATTTCTGGATACCTGTGATCAGTCGAATTTGAAAAGTGAAGCGCATACGTGTCAAGGCTTCTAACAATACGCCATTGGTGGATCATGCCAACCAATCCGAGACAGTGCAGACAGAATCAGAAGTATGTAAGCAATACTGCAATATGATTGGTAGAAATCTAGATAACCAGTAACTTTCCTTTGCACAGACTACTTAACCACCTTCATGGCTCTCAATAAACGAACTACGATTTGTCAGTCTTGTGGCCTTTTTCTCGCCTCTCGTTCACGTGGGATATTGTGAACTCATGCTATTGCGGTCCAGTGCTCCCGTAATCCAATCCATAAGAGCTGATATTTGATTCGTGTCCTGTGATTCCTATTGCATGGTTCGTGTTCCGAATTTCGTACTACTACTACTACTACTACAACAACAACTACTACTACTACTACTACTACTACTACTACTACTACTACTACTGCTACTACTACTACTACTACTGTTATAATCCCAAGGGTAGTGCTCGATCGAGGATAGTTGTTTATTGTAGACTACAGTTGAGATATCGTTAATTAGGCATACATAACACAGAAATCTCATCAGCAACGTACCGTCGCAATTGCTGACCACAAACCGGTTGTGAATGTAGCAATTCATAGTTATTCTTTGAGATTCACCAATTGGCCCTCGGTGATCTTGTTAGTTTTTGATCATCGAAAAAAGTCATCAACTATGTTACCCACTACTCACAACACTCCTATCCCGGCGAAAATGAAATTTGCATGCTACGGATAATGAGTTCTCTCATCTGACAGTTCAAACGGATCCGTCTTTGGGTGACAGTTTCTTCTGACTTCATGATTGATCTGACCAGTAGGTTGATTTCTGACGACTTTTTGGCGTACGGCTTTGGTCCCAGCGTCATCCATCATGCTCGCCTTGGTAAACACACCTGCCGTCACTTATCTCCGGAAACTTGTTCATTGAAGTCTTCTTTATCGGCATTTAGGGAATGACTTCACCGCTCTAGGGTCAGTGACACGGGCTTAGACATGGTGCTTGTACTCTGCTTCCTGCACTTTCAGAAGTGCACTTAGTTTCTGTTTCACTGGCATTCTCAAGTTGCTCATCGCTTTGCTGTGCAGTTTGGCAAAAGTTTGCTTGTCCGTCATATTCTTGATAGAGAAACTTGGATTTGCTGCTCTGTTATCTTGCAGTTCGCGTTCGTCGACTGTCCTTACTACCGTATTCGAGACTTCTACCAACTCGGTTGACTGAGGTTCCGCCATGTAAACATCAGCACAAGTGTCAAACAAACATGATACTTTCCGACCCCCCAACTCTGTGTATACGGATCTGGACTGAATAACGATCAGCCTTTCCGGAGGAGATCTTTTCTGGGGACACCGAAATGAATAAAATCAAAGTTTCTTTCATGAACCATTTGTGCTGTGTTTCGGAGCAATTTTTCTGCCAACGCTCTGGCTGTTCGTGTTCACAAGTCCCCCTCTTGACAACCTTCTCTCTGTTTGTAATCGGTTCGGATAGCCGCTATCTCCTTCGATAATTCCTTAGGAGTTGCAATAATTCCTGGCAGCTGGGGTCTGTGGCCTTCGGTTGACTGGATAGGAGTGAATTGCTTCCAAGTGAACTATCTCAGGACATCTGCCAGTTTGAATACATCCATGGTCTTCTCGGGATTAATTATCCATGCCTTCTGGAGCAAACCTCTCGGCAGGCTCTCCACGAAACGGTCGAGCAGTAATTCCGAACGCGCGGCATCGCTCAATGTTTGGAGCGCTTGATTCAACAGAGCACGCAGGGCCACGACATGCCACATGAGGGACCTCCGAGCTGCACCTTCCTGAAGCTGCGCAACTAATGCTGGTGGTCGGTCGGGGTCTCAAAACGGGCGATCGGGGCGTCCTTCGTGGTGGACAACTCCATCTTCCCTAGGGCTCTTCGCGCCGCATCCAATACCGTCCGCGCTCGGCCCTCGAGAAACGCTCAGACGGCCGTTGTCAACCGCACTATTCTGCATACTACTTACGAATGTCAGTAATATCGATCGACTTTATCTCAGTGCACCATCTCCGATTGCTAGACCTCTTCATCAGTCCCGCTGGCAGTTTTGCCAATCTTTTCGAGAATAATTTTAAAATACATCTGTGTGAACTGTTTATGCCTAGTTATGTACCTACCAGACCAACTATACAGAAATGACTACTGATCAACATTTCACTTACGAAAAGCAATCAAAAGAATCAATCATAGATTAATTATGACCAACCCTCGACCTATAGTAAAACTGATCCATGTTGAGTGTCGAGCTTTCACTTCAGCATGTTTTAAATGTCATGATCAGGCCCGTCCCCGCCCATCTGAACCCGCATGATTGTCTACGAAAACCTTAACATACCACGTATCTCGCTCAAGTCTGTGCTAAATTTCTTTTTGTCTATGAATGTCATTAACCTGTAGCCACTTGCCAGTCAATTTGACAATGTGTCGTGTTCATGTCTCACTGGACCTTTTGGTTTCTAGCAGTACTATTTCTTTCTCTCGTTCCTACAGATTGTCGGTCAGCCTACTCCACGGAGAACCTTCCGTCCGTCGGCGGTTCCAGTCCACACTGAGGCTCCGTCCACATCCAGTTGTCTTGTGCATCCGTTCAAACGTAACCGCCTGTCTCTCACTCGAACCCTAGTGTTGTAACGCTGGGATGGACGACACAACCGGACCAGCAGACAGACGACCCAAAACGGGACGTGCGGCGGCAGCGATCACGAATGGAACTAAACGAACCAGCGACCGGGTGAAGCGATACATGATTACGCCCAACTGTGGTACACAACGCGAAACCTCAATGGAACCGACAACAACGCCTCGCGAAAGCAGTACAATCTCCGAAGCCGACCAGGAGGAACACGGAAGACAGGAATTCAGACGAGGTTGTATATTTGGCTCGGCCGTAAAGGCGAAGATAGCGTACAATTCGTCTATCTATATACAGTTTGGGGACCGGCCATCAATGGCCTTGGAAAATAGTTCGAAAGTAGTGAGTCATGGAGAAATGGATCAGTGAAGATCGAATATGGCCGGCAGCGCAGTATGAGTATTTCTTGGCGCGAAATTCAAATTTTATAAAAAAAATAAATAAAGCATATGAAAAAAGTGAAGGAAACAGTCACTTTTATAGGGAGAAACGGTCTTTTCCCTATCACTAGGTATACTACGAATCCCAGCACACCACACCACAACTGTGTTTCAACTTGACTAGTCGACCATCAACACTGCTGACTTGTTTTAAAATCTTCAGTCCCTCCTTTACCTCGGTTAATGTCTACCTTCCATACTTATTTAATCGGAACAGTGTATTATCACCTTTCAACTTCTTTCCCCATCGGTCGTCCCAGCGTATCCCTCTCGTTTCGTATTTTGACAATACACAACTGCTAACTGGAATGTTTTCCGCGAATTCCTGGCAGTTCACACCTGGCGGGGTTGTGCTTTCTCACCTAAGCAGTCACCTTGAAGCCGTGAGTGTCGTGGAGACTTTTCCAACAGGGATGCCTACATTTTTAGGTCTGAGAATTAACACTTTCGCATTAGCCTCACAATGACTGGTGAGTGTTGGTGGTTCTGTGGGATTAGTTGTGTTGATGTAACTGACCAATCACCATCGTGGATAACATCTGAACAAACACGGATTGGTACCTTTGCGATGGGTGCGAAATTCAAAAGCCCGGACGGAACGGTGCGTGGGTGTGCAACACTGATGAGCTCCATGAAGAGCGAAACTCGAGGCTAGTGTTTCCCGGCTGTATAAATGACTGGATGTAGTCGGTGAAGGTAATCTCTGAGGAATGGTTATTTCATATTAGAAATAACATTTTCCCTGATGGGTTTCGAATGATTCCTCTTTCTCTTATCGCTTTCAAATGTAAGCTAGGAACAAATACTTTACAATCATCCCAGAATCCAGGAACGAAATTGTCCACCGTGGACTAATAAACTCGCAATCTGTGCTTCAGATGGCTATTTGTTCCGGCCCCCTTGCCAAAAAAGTTTCTCATAATTGTTGTTCTTTTTCTTTACCCACAACTAGAAATGAATACGGTTTTTTGTTTCATAATTCCGGTGCATTTACCTCTTTTTGAGCGTTCTATTTTATCAAACTTTCTCTATCCAATACTCTTCTTCTTTATACACTGGCCATTTTTGTCTCCCCCCTGGCTCAGACCACATTCCACCACGATCAGAACTTGTTCATATTCACCATTTAGATTCCTCCAGTCTGTGTCATACGATGTGTTGTTTCTTAGCGGCTAGAATATGGCCCATTTCGTTAGCCAATCTTATACAATTGGCAACGTTTTTTTAATCACACTAATCAACGCCCAATTTCACAGGTTTCGTCTATCTCTAAGGTTGTGAAACTAGTGATAGCGAAATAGATTCACTGTCACAGATCCATTGGTGATCTGTTTGGATTACAAGTCACATAATTGGTTCTCCAGGATTCACGCCCCCCCCCTCCTCCTCCAAGGTGATTCACATCTTATCTACCGTTCTATCCCCAAATCGATTCAACCGAGTTTGGGATTATAGGTTTCTGGTAAAGCTTTTCTATCAAGAACTCTCCCAATGCTTCATAACATGGATAAAAAGCTTTCGTTTGGATAGCTCAAATGCGGTTGTGGCTGTTGCTCCTGTTTGTATTGTTGCTGTTATTGTTGTTGTTGTTGTTGTTGGTGGTGGTGGTGGTGGTATCAGTTAGATTAGGATACCAGTGAACTTTAGTGTCTTACCAACGTCCGATTTCTTCCTTACCTGTTTCTTTTCATCTGCAACTTTTAATCCACAAACATTTCATTCATTTTATGCCTCTGCTGAAAATGTAAGTCATCTAAATCATTTGCCTCCCAAATGTGAAATTTCATGTGAATAATGACGGATCGATCGGATTCAACTTCAAATAGGAATGTGTGTTCAGGTCCCGGGTTCAACCAGGTAGACACAGCTGTTCAATAGATCTTTACGCTTCATTTGCTTTGTGTACACAACGGACTTTCTCATTTTAAATTTGAATTTTGTTTCGTATTCACTGGGTGCAAACTCTTTTACAGATGAACTTGATCTGTCATTTCTCTCAGACATCTCTTGGTCTCCCTGTATCATTCAAATTGCATTGTGTGTGTCTCTGTGTTCCGAAGAATTTTCCCAAAGACGTCCCGTAATGAATGTGAGCCATTTTCTCATTCATTGGAATTTTCTATCTAGTTCAATGTAAAGTCGTTCTCCTTGTTGCCAACTCGTCTCCGGCACATCTGGCCTCCAGCCACATCCTCAACATCTGAGGACTTTACTCCCCAGCGGCTATCAGTTTGTTCCGTCCGTTAATTTCCTTCTCTCTTGAGATCCGATCACAAGCGTTGATTGATAGTTCTAAAGTTACTCCGAAAGTTTGTCGAACAGTGATGTCCGAATTGTATTTTACTTTTCTCAAAAGCTGCGAAACACACTACTTTATCGTGTATTTGCCTCCTCTTTTCATCTCACAAGCACAAAGTCAAGAAGTTCTGTTTGAGATAAATGTTCAATCCGCACCCCGTGTACATTGTGTGGTCCTAATAGTCCTGAACTCGCTCTTACCATACACATCACTTTGATGATGTACACAATTTCCGCGGTTGTTTTTGAGGGTACTTAAATGCACCCCAATGAAGTTGTCCTTTGTCAAACCATTTCTGTGCGACCTAATCTCAGACAGTTGTAGTAGTTGTTATAATAGTATTACGTACTGAACTCGGATTACGAAGCGCGCAATGCGGATCACAGATTAGCAATCACGAATGTCACGGACGTTCTGGATCATATAGGTCCTTTCACGCAATATCACACGTAACCAAGACGCGAGGAAAACGCCACAGAAGTAGTAGTTCGTTTATTGAAAGGAATAAGGAGATTAATTGTACGTACAAAACAAACTCATTGGTCGTCCGGACTTCTGCCAATCGCGTTCTAGTATTTCTACCGTTGTTCAGCTTCTGTCTGGGTCGTACGGGTTCTCATTGGCTGGCACAATCGGCCTATGGCATGCAGTCCGGAAGCTGTGGCACGCATGCGCCTTGCTGACATCACTCGGGAAGCTTCTATTCTCACAATCCTTTCCTTTTATAGGTTACCTGAGCGGGAGGAATGTAAGCTGTCGCATTGTCCCTGAAACTATTTCTGATATCGTTCGGTTACCCATCAGCAGTGTAACCCTTTTGCAAGTCTAACCTTGGAAACACTTGGCGCAGTGTTGTTTGATCCCTGTGTCGAAACTGTACACTCAGGTTTGCTTTCTGTTCCTTACTAAACTAAACTAATGTATCCTTAAATTTCACTACAAATTATTTTGCGTATATTTGGGTAAATAACGCATAATGAGTAACGTGGTCGATAAATTTCGGGGTTGGTTTGGAGAAATTATAGTGCAGTCGTTCAAGGGGCTCACCGAATCCGGTACAAACGTCGAATTTGAGAGTTTAAATGTTGATTTTGTGTGTTGGTGAGATTCTCTATGGCAGAGTTGTTTATCCCGAACAGGTTTGATGGAGTTCTGGTGGTTGCAACTGTCTGTACAATTCCGATGCACTATCACATCGCTTTTACATTTAAATTTGAAGGGTGCGCTTCTGTTTATGACTGCCATCCGTTAAAATGAAATGAAATTTTTTTATCGCTTAGAACGGAATAAAACTACCCGGTCACAAACCCATAGCTATCCGATTCATCGTGACCTCATAGGGATCGAGCTATTCTTGTTTTGTGTACAGCAGCTCGATGTACCACGCATTAACATGTACCTGGTGGACCGTGTTCACAACGTGTACAGTAGAGTGTAGAAAACTCAACATCAACCCGCTAAATCCAAAGACAAGCGTATCTGCAACAAAGTCGGCAAGTTGTAGTGATGGCCGGACTAAATGAATTGCTCATGAGTGGTAACAGGTGATGTATCAGCAATTTGCCCTCGGTGATCTTGTTGAAATAAATCACCACTTATGTTACCTGCTACTCACAAATGTGAGTAGTACCTCACAACAGTGTATATTGTGCTAGAATTGCCATATAAACGATGGAAACAAAGAAAAATGTGGTTCTTTTGGATGCCATCAATCATTGTTCTTAGTTCAAGCAATCTGAACTACTCTCTCCTTTCACAACTACCCTCCACTTCTCGGTTTGCTTCTCCATCTTCATCACTTGATACATCCGACTTAAAATAGATTGCATGAAACTCAAATGTTTGCTCGCTTGTTATTTTGAATAAACATAACACCAAGTTCGCTTTTGAGCTGTCTAAGCGGTTCGGTTAACAGGTGTCTTAGGAATGTATTCTTATTTGTGTCAAATAATTATCTTGAACACTTCTGTACACAATATAAAAAACCTACGAAATCTTGTTCCATTGTCTGCACCGTCCTTGTTTGAAAGATTTCCGATAAATACACTATATTAATATAAATTTGTCTTTTCACACAAGTTTGAAGCCAGAAAAATCACGATACAATAATTTTTATAAAAAGATACAAGGTTCGTGATTCGCTCATCGGCACAGGTTGCGCAGACCAAAGCAGGTGAATATTCTTGGGGAATACACAATCAGAGCTTTCGGTTATGCGAAACTTGATCTGCAAGTTAGTGGTGAATTGCATAAAAACCGTAATCCATTGGGGGCTGATGTCCAGTTCATCGGATCAGACGCCTTTCGGACGGGGCCAAACGTTCAAGGTGCCCAATACACCTCGATGTCCAATCGGGCCGGTGACCACTGCCACAACCGGAAAGGTGTGCGTATGATTTGTGCGCCTCCTCTTAGTTGGTCTGGAAACAGGGTTTTTAACCAACTCTCCTATGTGAACAATCAGGGGTTCACCAAATCGTACACTGGCCTTTCTTTTTCTCACTTTGGTGGGAAACACCGCCACGAGAATGCAATGAGTAGGGTTTCCTCAGCAGAGGCAATTTGGATGCTTGGTCCAGGTGCAAGGGAATGGTGACCAGCCGCAAAACAGGGACACCCACTTCAATCATATTGAGACTTTCGGAGGTAAAGAAATTGTCAATCCAGTTTTCTACCTCTCCGAATTCATTTTGTTGTCCTCTTTAGAAGAGTTGGGTGTTCGTCTTTCTCTAAGTGGACTGGAATGACCAACTGCCGAGGGCTTTATCAATGACGACAAACAACTTCACAAATGTCCTACCCACACGTAAAAATCAGCGTAGTGATACGTTATTTCCAATACTATGTCTTGTTTAGGCATGTGTCTCTCATATGTGTAAAAAAATTAACCTCATACAAAATAGATGATGATGATGATGATGACGAGGTTCTCAAACGCTATCCGCAGTGCATTCATCCATTCAACCACACACTCGCTGAACTTCAGTTTCGCTCTCACTAGACCTCATCAGGAGTGAATATCCACGGACCTGTCCGGAATATGAAGTTCGTAATGATCGCCCGGAAGGAACTTAGTCAACTAGTTCCGGTGGCTTCGATTGTAGTGAATACGATACACCGCAGTCCTTTACCCAAAACCCTCAGTGTTTTAGCCAAAACCCGTAGTCCTTTAGCATCGTCGCACAAATTTTAGTCAGGCGGAAGTAGGTGACTCAGATCAAAAAGTATTGGAATAATTGGAAGTCAACGCATGCTGAAAAAGTTTATTTTCTTCAAATGTTGATGTTACACAGGTTGGCTAGGAAATAAGGTTTGGGGGCACACTGCACCATCTGTTGGTTGGAGGAGGTTTAACCGATGTGTCCGTATTGTCAAAGCATTTGATATATCGCGTACAACTGGTAACAGACGTCTACTGAAAGCCAACACACACGAACCAGATTCTCAGTTTTCAATGCAACCGCTCGCTAACGCACAAGAGAAGCTGCGCACAGACACTTTTCAAACGAGCAAAAACGCATTGCAACATTTTTTCAGCTTCACAAAGCAGAAGTGTTTTGAAGTAACGGATACCCACAACATTTCATGCTGCGCTGATTACATGCGACTCTCAAGAAGATAACGGCAATCCAAGCCCCGGAAGAGTCCTCAAATGCACTACGAAAATAGCGACCGACGATTAAACGAACAACGCTGCCATATATACAAGGAGTCTCGGAAATGGCAACCAGATTATTACATGCATTAGGAATTTTGGTTGCACACAAGACAACGGCTACAGTGAAAGCTATCCTACCAAGACCAAAGGATCAACTGCCAAAAAAGGATTCCTCAAACGTCAAATTAGTGTCAAGACTGTGACTAATACTACGTCGGCCAAACCCGCAGAAAACTTAAGACCCGACTGCACGAAAACACACTGGCAGTAAAAAAAACACGAAGAGATATTTTAAATCTCAATCTAAATGGATGATGAGAATCACATCAGCGAAATGGGTAACGTAAGAATGATCGGAAGAGGAGCCACAAAGTCGAAACAGGAATTCATCGAGACATGGCACTCCAGGAAGGACTGCATAAACAAACATATAGAACTGGAATCTATCTATCATTACCAAAGGAACCAATTGTGACCCAAAACTGCTCCAGCTAAAACCGACCTAGAACCAGTTCTGACCAGTTTGAAAACCGGTTCAAACCGGTTCAAACCGGTTTACGGTTGCCCCAAAAAAGCCAATCAACCAATGAGGAAAGAAAGGGCATCACCATGACAAAGAAGCAGCCAATCGGATCACAGCAGGTGGTCACAACTGACCAATAAGATTGAAGGGACGCAAAAGGCTAATCAAAACCCTCGAACATAACTATATAAGCGCAGTCATATTGAGGACTGGCGCTTCCCGAAATTGCATTGGTGACGTTGCATAGCTTGGCTACGAAATGTCTGCGAACAACACTTCCAGCTCGGAGAAAACACCACCAACATCCACATCCCGAACTACAATCGTTCCACATTGATTCCAACGAGGCACACTATCTCTCCCCTGCGGAGTTGTTGAATGAACAACTGGCCACGTCTGAGCAAACTTCTCTTGGTAATTCCGGTGGTCCCAAATTACAGTAAGAGCATGGAAAAATTGGCGTGCATACGACAAAATATCATCGAAATTCCCACAAGCATACAGAATAATGAATGAAACGGACCGTAGTTACCATTTTTCAACAGTATTTCGCTCTATAAGGTCCTGTTAATTTTTGACCTTTGCAAGAAATTGCCAATCACATTCTTTTGCGCAATCCATCCATATTACTCACAAACGTGAGTAGGATCGCACAACACCGGGTGTGAACTGGTTAGCATGGGGGGTAATACACACACAAACACACACGTACCCTCCATATGGTTTGTCCTGAGTTCAAGTCCCCGATCGCACGGAGACTGTGCAGTTTTGATGAACTGTACTAAGAGCAAACTTTCGCGTCTTCCCGAAGGCGTGAGTG
>UZAN01047388.1:3407-24829 GCA_900618425.1 Echinostoma caproni
AGGGATTCATTTACAATGGAGGTAATTGCCCCAGCTAGGGAAGCAGCATCAAATTTGAAGAGGGCTGGATGTAAGTCATCCGGGCCTGCAGCAGAAAACGATTTGCAACTTTTAAAAAGTTTTAGCACATCACAATATGAGAATGGTTCCACGTTACAAACATTTTGTGACGAGTAGGCCGGAGGAATGTCCGATGATTGGCGCAGGAATGCGGCATTAAGATCATCAGCGTCCACATCTACTTTCGACCGTACTTTCTTCCTTCCACAGAGAAGTTGTATACCTTGCCAAAGGTGTTTACTGTTTCCAGTCCTCAGAATTCGATCAAAGAATAGTGTGTTCAATCTATTTACTTCAGCTTTGATAAGCCTGAAGCTGAAGCATTGTGAGACTTGTACGCACGTTCCTTTTGTCGTCGCAGCGACTTTAGTAGGGGAGAGTTTATCCTTCCGTTGGACACATAGGCTATGAACAGGGCAGTGGTAATTAAAAATGGCATTGATTGTTCGGGTGAATAGGGGGACACATGTGAGCAGAGAATAAGATTGTGAAAACCATAGGGAGGCCTGTCTGAGAGATTCATTTTTGAGAGAAAAACGTGTAATTGAGAAGTTACAAAAAAGAAACCTGATATTCTCAGATCGGGAGAAAGATTTGTATGCACTGTGTGAATAAACTTTGGGTCGAACTAAGAGTAAGCAATGGTCACTGGAAGAAACATGTGCTTTTAGTGCTAAAGAACAAAGGGTTGGGTGGTTGGTAATTACTCTGTCCATTATAAAGTTACCTCTTGTAGGAGAGTGACAGAGATCTGTCCTACCCAATGATAAAAGTGGATACGTGCTAATATGGTTGAAGTTGCCAACGATTATTTGCAGGTTAACATCTAAAATTGGGACAATAAAAGGTATGAACGAGTCGAAATATGACATACGATTGGACTGTGTACAGGAGGGAGCTATATACAAGTTAGTCAAACTTGTGTGAGTAAAACGGGAAAATCTAGGGTGACACTGTATAGTTAGGCACTCAATACGTTTTGAGCAGTACTGATAAACAACATGGGACTTTCCACACCAGGAAACGTTGACATATGTGGCAACACCCCCTCCAGTTTCACGATCCTGCCGGTAAACTTGAAAACCGTCTATTGGCAGTAGAGAGTCATCTACGTCGTTATTCAACCAGGATTCTTTTGCACAGACTGTACACGTGTTCGTATGAATTCTTGATCGTAGGACACTAGTTAAATCCGACATTTTGGGAAACAGAGACCGAGTGTTGGTGCTGGCCAATGAAGGGACAGTCATCTTTGACATATGGGTGCAATTAGGGAAAACCTGCCACCCGGCACGCTTGCGTATTTTGGTCCAGCCTGGACATTGAGAAACTGGAGTCGCACAAATCGCTGAACCATCGAAGCATATCCTGGCACGTTTGAAACAAATAATATCATCCCGTGAGTAAAGACGACGCATGATAGTGAATGAAAAACCCACAATTTGACGGTGAGCGTGTAAGTGTAGCGCAGCCAATCGAAGGGCGCGCGGATATTCCTCAGACTCTTGATGAGCTGGCGTTTGATAGATTTACGCACTGTGTCATATGAAGCATCGAGAGGTGGGGTTCTGCGGGCGTCCAGCAGTTCAGCTGAGGTCGACGAGATCCATTGTTTGTGTTTTGAGCCGGCACCAGGATCCAACACTGTTTTTATCAATATTTGCATAGCTTCCTTGATTTGCTTCTAATATTCTTTGAGGCTTTCGTTTGGCGGTTGAAAAGAGAGGCGATCGAAGATTTCCGCTTCGACGGCCGATTTGCAACAATCGCTTACGATGTATCGTGGGAATCCGCTGTCGATGGATTTTTTACGGTTGTTTTCCAGACGTAGGGAGAATTTGGCTCGTAGCAAAGCGTGATCCGTATCCACAAGTGTTAACCAGTAAGAACGGCAGTCTTGAATTGACCCTCTCCAGCGGTAACTGATTGCGATTTGGTCGATTTCCCTCCAGCGCTGTGAACCGGTTGACGGTTTCCATGTAAGGTGTCGTTTCTTGTGGGAGAAATTCGTGCTTGACGCTAACAATCCGTCGTCCGCGCAGAGTTGAAGTAGGCGATCTTCGTTGTCCGTCCGGATTGCATGTGGTCCGCCAAGAAGCCTTTTTGATTCGTCCAGGGATCCCACTTGAGCATTGAAGTCTCTGGTGACCACTACGATGTCTGTTGATCGAACAATTGGGGGTAATTGAGAAAGGTTCTTGTAGAATTCATCCTTGATTTCAGGTGTACTGCAATCGGTCGGTGTATACACGGATACGACGAATAAGCATCGACGTTTCGTTCTGTAGCTGTTGACCCATGCTGATCCGTTGAGACGTACAGCGCACAGTCGGCTACTGACTGGAATCCAGTCAGAAAGCTAGCGCTCAGCCTTGGCACCTAGCGCAATCCCAACACCAGCAACACCGCGAGCTTCGGACGTCGAATCACCTGACATACAGAGGGTGGAGCGTGAGGTCGGAGTTGGGTTAGGAGAACGCAGGGAGATAATTGAAGCAGGGTCTTGCATGCGTGTTTCGGAGACAGCATACATATAAATTGAAAGTTTCGAGGGTTCTAGCCAATGCAGCTTGTTGACCGATCTGATCCGGCGTACGAACATTGAACGCGGCTAAGTGAAAAGGGGATTGTGGCTTTAAACATCCTATAACTTCTGATTGTCTGGCCTTGCTTGTAAAACGCCGATTGATATTCGATGGGTGACGTAAAGAAAAAGCATCTGGGATTATTCGGGATTGAGAAGAAGAACTAGATAGATGGGAAAAATGGTTTTCCAAATGCGTGCCTAAGACTTTGGNCATTTATGGCCTTAGGAAGGGGTTTTCGATCATAAAAGGCTACCTGTTAGGCTTTATGAGGCGATTTCATTACGCGCCTGTGGTTATCGAAATTCAATTAATGATTCAGTCGACCAGAATCTACGATGTGATCTACAGGTTATCCACATGCTTTTTGAGGCAACAAGTGTATGCAGACACGAGCGCTACGGTTACCAACATTCAGCTGTGTGTTCCCCGACTCTCGGCCTCGGATTAGGCCGTCATCATCACATCCGTGCGAACCGAATGCGAGCGTGAAACATATCGTACAACAGGACGACATCGACACTACTGTGTGTGTGTGTGATTTGATCGCAACAGATATCCGTTCTATTCACTACGGGGGTTCAGCAACATTGCTATACGCATGGTGCGCAAAATCCCTGACCAGCTTATCATTGAAATTCCAGCATAGTTCTGTCACTTTGTCTTCGGCCTTCCTATCCTGTTGGAATCCTGGTTATCGCAGTCACACACAGCGATTCAGTTGCAACCGTAGCTAACAAAACGGATTCACAAAAGCCTGCTGTCTAATGAGCGAAATTCTCTGAATTCACTAAACTCCTCCATTTTCTATTCGATTTTACTTTCAGCTTTATTGTCCTTCTCCCACTGTTCATCTAAATGGGCGGCCAAAAGACAGCAACCGAAACCGGCCCACGAAAGTGCGCATGGTTGATGATTGTACAAACTGAAACTGAAACTGAACCGGGTTTCGTGAAGCCATCTGTAATTCGCTGGCTTTAATTCGGAGGCGATGGGCCAGCACAGTAATTCGACTGTGACAAACATTTGGGCAAAAGTATAAAGACGAATGTTGCCAAAAATGATCAGTTTATTCACAGTATTCACAGTATTGTGTCGCCGTGCAGTCATTCTACAAAATCGCATAAATCTCTCTTAGAATTGGCTGGTTAAAGGAGTACACAGATGTTGTGCCTCGCTAAAATATGAGCCACAGATGGATCCGGAGCTCGGTCGGTGCTATATCGATCCATTTCTTATATGCACCCAATGGATGGATGCGTGGCTAGTTTTGTTGGCATATTTTTCCTTCAATCGATCGGTGGTACGTTTCAGCATCGATCACCGTTGGTTCTCAAAAACCAGTCGCACCAGTTTTCAATCTAATTTTTAACTGAAATGTAAGCATATATGCTTACACAAGTTACACAAATAAAAATACAAACAAGCCCCCCCTCTCGATTTGTGTGACACCTTCAGGCTAAATTTGTAACTGTCTCGTCCGAACGATCTTTTTCACCTCTGAACATCTTCGTTCTCCCTCATGCGAATCTCTATGATCTTATCTCACATCACACTTTGAACGGTTTCGGATTGTCGGAATGCGTCTTGGTTCTGTAAGAAGTGAAAATCTTCATTATCATTCATTTATTTATCCACTAGTCGTGCCGGTTCACTTGTGAAGAGATTTTGCTTCTTTCGAACCACGTCTTTCTTTGAGGGGACACAAAATGGATGGTTGATTGAATACTGACTCAGGCGGCGGTGATCAGGTGTGTAAGATCATCAAAATGGCGAGTTGCAGGTGGCTTGTTCGAATCCTGCCACTGTCGCCCAACTTCCCCATTTTCTGTATTCCCCAGCTAGAAGGGGGACAGCCTTGAATTGGGTCCATCCCGCTGCCTGAAAATCTTACATGCGATAAATAATAAACGCAGAAAAAAATGAATTTTCAGACATATGATTCAATTCTTGAGTAAACTGAAACTGATTTTTGTGTGTTTGTGTCAATTATTCAGCTTTCACCGGTTTACCAGCCAAATGTACCGGTATTTCTACCCGTATGGAAACTGGCACGGTCCATAGACCTAGTCTGACCCATGTACGCGTATCTAGGTGCACAATCAAAGCAGCTAGATAATTGCGTATAGCGAAACACAACACCATTGTCCGCTGCATCAGCACTACTACCACCGTTGTCGCGCAGCCCCAGGTGCACCCATCATTATCTTCTGTCACACACGCCCGCCAGCCCGCCGACCCCGATCCGAATCTAAACATAATACGGATTCCAAAATACGTTTATGATCATCTGCACCTGTCGCTTTCATCACCCATGGGCTCACAAATGCATGCCAAGGACCCCAAGCATACCGTTTGGCAATATCATCCAGGAAGAGAGGGGAGAGAGGGACTGATGACCGGTAAATAGTAGTCATACATTGCCATCACTTCGGCTTACACAGTACATACCTGTGCTTTTTGTTGCCCCTCCCCACCCCCTCTAATCGTTTCTATACGTAATCGCGGGAGAGTCACCTAAACACGTTCTAGTTAGGTCCAGCAACAAAGTGCTATCGATTTCCCAATCGTACTTCAGATGATGTCGACCCATGGGGTCTTCTGTTTCATAACCCCTAACAGCAGAAACACGAAAATATGGGCTTGTGCAAATTCGAACTGATTGGTTTCACACGAAAGTCCTAAGCTGACGCATTTCAAACAAACATAGTAACCGTGTAAGTTTGTGCTGGGGAACAAACAATCTACTGACTCGAAAAATATTCCCGTAAACAATGTAGAAAACGGTATTTGCTAAGAAATTTCCTTTTGATATATCGCATCAGGCGATTACATATATAGAGCGATCATATTACGGATATCTGATTGGCCGTAATCAGCTGACTGTTTAGGTCCGTTTCGGTTGACTGTTTATCGAGCTTGAACCCACCAGTGGTAAGTGTCACGGTCATCTCAGATTGCTCAGGNATCACGTCAAGTTGTTTACACCATGTTCTAACCCTTCAAATAATCACTCTATGATCTTCCACAATCTTCGTCGACCTGAGTACCACGATCCACGCTCTGTAACCGTTGTTGTTCTACCATATATGATAAATCCTTATGCTACCTAGATCATTCATCAACTATTTGTCCACCCCATGCTAGGCACATTTCGTAATCTTTCTAGTGTCTTGATTTTCTATGACTTTGTCTTCTCCCATGCCGCGTGCTTTTTTGGTATTGTGCTGTTCCGTATATCCTTAGGTGTCTAATCTGATCCTGAAAAGGATGGATATAGATTAAGCAATCTTGACCCCATGTGATCCAATGCGGCTGTCCATGTATGTTGCTATATTCACCCGTTGGTTTAGCCCAATGAAACAATGGTCCATGACATCACGTGAAATGCAAAACTTGTGACGATGTCCCGACAACACAGGAACTGCAGGTATAGGAAAACAAGGCGAGGGATGCGCAGTTACTTCATGTACATGCACCCCTCCAAGGAGAATACTCACACACTCTCCACCAGAAACGATTTCAATCAACATTGGGGAGAAATAGTAGACCGAAAAAAATCTGGCACCGCTGCTACCTATTTTGGAAAGTTCGTCCGACCCATCAGGGTCGCCTCAGGCCGAAAACGCCTCGAGTTTCTACTACGGGACGCAACAGATTAACCATATGAAGTACCTAGGTGTCACACTTAAAATTAACCTTTGTTGGCCCTTACATACCCAAACTGTTGCTCGCAAGTTGAAAAGTCTCTCTTTTCAGATTAGAAAACTGCGCCACTTCTGTTCTGACTTGTCGGTGATAGACACTCGTTCAACAATGTGTCCTCCCTATACCCCTTTACTGCTCCCCTGTAATTTCTCCTGGTTTCCCAAGGCTGATTTCAAGTTGCTGAGGCGTGGCCTCTCAATGATCAGCCGTGTCTCCCAAGTTCTGTTATCTGTTCTGATTGGCAATACTTGTGATGCCCATATTGATGCGTGTTTGAAGTTTGCTGACAATATCCTATCTGAATGCACCCGTCCTGTACGCATTGACCTGTGTGCATGCAAATTCCACCCCTCCGCCCGTTCTAAGTACAAACTTATCCCGTCTCGCATGTCCGCATACGGAAACTCTTTGGTATTCTATCTATCCCGGATACTGACCGACAAGGAAAGTATTCGCTCTGAGCTTTCTAATGCATTTAGTAATTAACTCATATTTTTGTATGTTTCACATCCTACTTTTTCACCTATTTTTACTAGAATTGTAACAGTGGTCTATTTTTTGACTAAACGCTTGTATATAACTCGCTTAAGCTTGAATACAATACAATACAGTACAACCCATCAATGATACGGCGCAGAAACTCGAAAAGCGGTCCGGCATTTTGGTCAATTGTTTTACTATCCACCAAGGCAGTCCAATAAGATCAGTCCCTGTGGGCACCGTTTCTTGTCTGCTAGTCCTGCGATACCTTCAAGAAACAAACCGTCACTATCATGATACGGTGTAAAAACAGAAAGTTTCCGGTAGAGGACGCTGCACCTCCAGACTTCGAATACCCGTTGTCCCTTCTAATTGATCCGCTGAACTCGTTGTTTTGTATCATCTGGAGAACAAACCGTCCCGGAGGACTGGGTCGATTTGTACTCTGATCCCCATCCATAAAGTTGCCCGGACAGTTTACAGCAACCCCACAGTTATTAGCTTGACGACCATTGCTTCCATGTTCTTCGTGATAATTTTGCTGAAGCTCTTCATACCGACCACAAATTTCATCGATTGACCAAATCATGGCTGCATCTGTCGCGGAAGAGCATATTCAAGGCCGGATTTCCAAAGACGATATCCGCCCACGATGCATCAACACAGACGATCTGTACACTTTCTTGTGACCAAGACTTCTACAGTGGTTCGGCCATGTCCTCAGGAGATCGTCGATTGGATTCACGAAACCGTGCTTTGATCTGTCCCGGTGTGACCCTCGAAGCCAATTGGAGGCTTCGATTTCCACAATTCCAGCTTAGATACTGCACTGAAGTTTACAGACATGAAACGGTGTCTGACTCTGGGATGTTCCTTAAATCAAAATCGGTGCTAATCTATCCTCGGATCACCGTGCGTGGGCGCATGATCAAAAAACATCCCTAAAGCCAACTCATTCTCGTGCATCAGTTATTCGCTTAAAAACAAAAGTTCCTGAAGTGTTCTAGTCTCCTGTTGCTGGGCTCACTCGATCCTCACCAACTAAACCAATTAGAGGTAGACATCACGGTTGGGTCAGATTGTTTTGGGTTCGGTGCAACGTCATGTATAGGCTGTCTGTTGACAGAAGTACTGCCACCTAATTGTCAGTACTTGATTCAGCAACCAAGCTTGAGAATCAACCTGATAGAGGATAACTAGAGAAGGAGTAAGCATCCTCGTTTCCTGCACTCCTGTGTAAGCGGTCGCTTCCAGAATACATTCAACCCCAATCGCTCACGGTTTGTCCTATTCGGTTTCCATGTTAGTTAGGTCATTTTTTAAAGGTAAACTTTTAGTATTATAGGCGGCATTTCCTTGCGAATGGAACCCACTGACCTGACTGTTTTACTCTCTAATCCTCACCATTTGTTCTATGCATTGGGCAAACTTTATATCTATATAAGGTGCTTCGAGTAATATGATTTAGTACTAGTACACTTTTCGTTTCAGCACTCACATACCGCTCCTGACTTGTGGTTTTTCTTTTCCATGATCACAGCTCGTGCATATGCATTTGGAGCGGTTCGCCGAAACCAACGATTACGCCATATTCTTGGCACAACTAAACCAACACTTTCCAGCATCAAGCACGGTGAGTGTACGGTACATTCGATCTTTTGCAAAACCTAACCTTTCGGTTCGGTTAAACGTAGCACGCGATTTGTGTTTGTGCGGGGGTGGGTGGGTGTGTTTTCAATCCTCAGTTGTTTCTCTCTACTTGCACATATGATGGCCAGATCTAGGCCAAAAAGGCAATCATTAACACCGGTTTCCTAATGACCATATGTGAATGGATGTGCTTCGCATTGTCTCCTGTCGTACTGTGTTTATACCTAATGATTGTGTGTGTGGTTGGGGTCGCGCACCAAGTTTCCAGTCATCCCTTCAATTTCTGTCCACTTTCCTTCGTTCAGGCCACACACACTAGTTATCGTCTGTGTACATTCTAGTCACCTGTGGCTGTGGATTCTGCTGGATTCCAAAAAATGCAGATCTAGATAGCGGGAGAGAGAGTCGACTGCGAAAATCCACCGTGACAGCCATTTATTCATCATTCTTATCTGCCCCTACCTTTGACATACAGGATTCTACAGTGCGGAATTATCGTTTGACGTTCTCAAAACTGCTTTTGTCTCCCAGTCGAGTCAAACTCTACCTACGCGAACGTTGGTTGCCCAATCGTATTGAGGCGCTCAGTGGGCTTCGTTCCGCTGTGATGGATGTAGCCGGACAGTTTCCCGAAGTTCTGCTTGATAATGTGAGTTAGACAGTTAATTCGAAAACCAAAATAATTATTTTCCTGCACAAACGATATGGCTAGAGTGACTTGACACTTCACTGAAGGTCACCATAAGTAATGGAACTGATTTCCCTATGACCAACTAAAACGGTTTCGTATTGTTAAATAACTGTTACATTCTTGTTATGGATATTGCGTTTTACGGAGAGTTTTTAAATTGGTAGTTTTAAATTTGATTTTTATTGCGCTGTCCATCTCGGTGGGTTTTCCAGATAAGTGGACTGTTTTAGTTGAACAATCATTCCATAAGGTATAGATTCGTGATCGATCGATGAAGAAAAGCCGCTAGCGAACTCACAGGCAAACGAATGAGCCAACTTAGTGCAGTCAATAATATCTCAATCTCCAGAACCCAAAATAAACAGCCGTGAAATCTTATCCACCACAAAAATATTGCAACTTCGATCTCTGAAAGAGCTGAGTAGTAAGTGCTGTTGAGGCTAGAACACATTCATCTAATCCGGGGTTGCAGTAGTCAACCGTTTTAAATCGCTATTGTTAGCTTGCTTTAGGCCCCAAACGTCCAAGGTCCGAACCCTGTAGCTGATACCCAACTTTGATCGTACGTTTCTCTATCCTCTCAAGGTTCAATTCCAAGCTGAACCCGATACGTCCTTGTGTGGTTCGCCAATCCAAGCCCCATGGCCCAGATTACCGATTATCTCTAGTGAATAGTTGATCCTTGCGGCTTTGTGAATGACTCCTTCCGCTGGTCTTCACTCGACAGTGTGTGGTAAAAAGGGGCCCACCAGTAGCCGTTATCCACATGCTTCGATCCTCGATAGCAATGTAATGGGAGTCGCTTTTTCATTTTCAAATTCCTATTCGTTCCACGTAGAATGTACTTATTTTCGTNCACGTGGCCCGCGGTGGATAAAATCCTATTGGAATTGAACACCGGACTCGCGTTCGCCATACGTGAGTACTTTCACACGCGCACCGAATGTGTTGAACATGACCTGATCCAACTGGCCCAATACGCTGACACACAGTCCATCCCATCCCAGATGTTCTAGTCCCAGTTCGCCCCTCCCCACCCCCACTCCAAACAATCACCGATGCTTTCATTTGTGTTATTTTTCCTACAGATTCTCTACTCTTTGATACAACTAAATTTTTACTATAATCGATACGTTCTTACACCACTGAATTGTGACATCGTGCCCATAAAAAGGTGGAGGGCATCTGAGAAAAGTTCCCCAAATTTGATAAACGAAATACCGGTGCAAGTAATGGGACATTTACTGTTCGGCTTAAACCACGGAAATCGATTGTCGTTTTTCCTCTCTGTCTCTCTTGGTTTGGTGAATTTACAGTGAACGCTAAATGGGCAGCATCTGGCATCGATTTAGCACGTCCCGCAACGAGAAAAACGTTCAGCTCTCACACACTCGAAACCGTAATCCCTTTCTGCACACTTATTTGTTCACAGCCCTAGTTTTCTGTTCCCTTATTTGCTCCCGCACGTAAATTGAAGTCAGTCGAGTTGGAGGAGTTAACAAAAACAATCGAATATGCTTTTGGTGATGCAAGTTGTTCGGAACTGAGCAATCACATTTTGCGAAGCTGATGATCAATCGGAATTATCTCAATCAGTCAGTGATGATTCTGGTTGGAGCGGAATAAGTTCACTGGGACAGTGGTTTGTGAGAATCACATCTCATTAGTATGCAAATGGGTCGGCGGCATTCTGCTCGGTTGCGTTGTTCAAAACCACTCGCAGTCACGTGTATTTTGTCAGCGACTGGTCGGTTCTGATTCGCGGTCCCGGGCCTGGAGTTGTACGACCGAATTGGGCTATTTCGTATAGTCGTTCGTTCGTTCGCATTGTCTCTAAGGCTACAGTTCTCCACTTGTGAGAGTGGATTATTTCAGTCTTCTCTCATAGTTTTTTTTCTGTGTTGTTCGATCAATCATCAGATGATTGCTCGCCTCTGAGTAGTCGCTTCTGCTTTTCCGGAATGTTAACCATCAGAATGGCATCTTAACTAACGGCAATTTCTCATGAGTGCTATGCCATGATTCATGACCAAAGCCGAAGGCTTTGGTCATCGTTGAATCTCACCCGTTCCGTCACTAGTCGACCAGGTGACTAGTTAAAAAGCGGCAAACGAAAATGTCGAGTTCAAGTCCACCTGATGGGTTCTCTTTCAACATTCTCGTTTGTCGAGTAAAATGCGAAATTCGCATCACCCCCACCCCACCTCCTCAATTCGCAATGAGTTTTACTACGTACTCACGTGACACAAATGTGCTGTGCTTGACGTGTCCCAAGTTTATAGAACAAATGGGCCTTATTGACCAATCAATTTTCCTTCGAACCCTGAAAGGAAAGAAATGATGATCGTCTAAGTGCGAATCCGTTTATCGACTGCATTTGGTNTTGGTGGTTTGTCAACCTCATAATTTTTGTTACAGCGGTCTGGTTTATCGCATTTTATTCCCATCCAACGTGGCTAATTGTATTCTCATTGTTTAATACAATTTGACTTTAATGCTAATCGGAACTTCTTCAAATATAATTCAGCTTATTTAATATTGTTTTTTCTCACTTGCACGCTGTTCCTTTTGTCTTGATTTTTTTTACCTATCGAAACGTTTGTGTCACTTATCGCATTACCAACGCAAACCAACTTGCTGTTGGGTCCGAATCCCAGATGAACACATTTCGTTCGTGATTTCCAGTGGGGACGAAACTGTTATTCCAGGTTTTACGTATTGAAGAAACACATACGTATTCTGTATGATGAGTCTGTGCGTCAGGAAACGAATCTATGAAACTGTTTCTGTGTACTGTTGTCTACTATGGTGTCTACCTTAGCCCCAAGAATCATTGCATCAATTTGTATATAATTCAGGTAGTGGAATCGCCATATCACCTCACTATATTCGACAGTGCTTGATTTGCGATCAACCTTGCACTGTTAATACTGCACTGTTATACGTTCGTTTTTTAGGAAATATGCACATCCCATATGTTGTGTCAATTTTCATACAACTGGTTGTGTTGAGGAATATAAAAAAACTGAAAAATAATATCAAGAATCGCCGTGAAAAAAATTCGAACTTGTAACGCAGTTCGGTATTAGTACCCCCGTTGCTTTCCCTACGTTTTTCGCGTAAGCGAAGTTGCAATGAATACAGTGGTCCGAATTGGTGCTCATCAATCGGACTCATCCATGTTGCGGTAGTTACAAATCGGCCCTCGAAACGGAGCTCTCCAATCACCTATCAATTCAACCTCCTGCTGAAGAACTCAATAAACACTGGAACCAAATCAAAGAAGCTCTGCTAATATCGATAAATTACAGCAGTGGATTCTGACGCAAGCTCAAAACCCAAACGATGATTCCCGACTATCCCGCTGGATGCCCCGCAGAACCCTACCTCCTGATGCCACACATAACACGCCGCGCAAATCCCTCAAGCACCAGCTCATCAAGAGTCTGAGGAATGACCGCAAGAAGTGTTTAATAGGAAAGTATAAAGAGATGGAGAAAGCTGCGGCTATCTATGGGCTGAGCATTTCGAGGTTCAATTCACCTGGCCCCATCGGTATGAAACTTATCACCCCCCCTCCTCAAATGGTCAAATAATCCTAGATTTGATGTCAGTCCTCTGTTTGGAACGGAAGTTTCCCGGGAACTAAGTTATATCAAACAGCATAAGGCCCCTGGCCCATATGGCGTCTTCCCATCGGCTCTCAAGGATAAAGGTTCAGTGTTGATTTTGAAGTTGTTAGAACTCGAGATCCGTTTGGGAAAGCTAATAGGTTATGACTGACTGCTGTGAATCGGTCCTCCCACCGATTTACAAGAAAGGTGATAGCTATTCCTGTGGAAACCATTCACTAAATTCCGAAGCATCGGCATGCTTTTCGTAGACCCACCATTTCCGTCTTTCTCGATCTGAAAGTGGTTCTCGACTCAATCGAAAGCTCTAAAATCTGGCGCTGCCTTTCCCTGAAGAGTGTGCCCGAGAGGTTTATATCCGTATTACGATCAGTGCATACTACGAGCCGAAGCCGAGTCTGAGCTTACAGCATCTTTTCACCCAAGTTCAGCACAGAAGCGGTTTTCATCTGGGTCGTCCTCAATCTTTCTCTTTTTGCGTACTTGAATCTGTTATACATTTGATTATGGAAACAAGTCTGTCCTCGTGCGAGGATAGTGGCATCGATTTGCTCTCAGGTGGTACACTGTCTGATTTGGAGTATGCAGACGAAATTGTGCTTCTGAGAGAAGATCTCGGTAAGTTGCAAGTTTTTCTGGATGGTTTGATTTTTGGCGTATGTGCAAAACGTTGCTGCAAGATTGGGTTGGTCCAACCTTACTCTAAATGGGAAAATAATAACCCAAGTGGACAGGTCTGGTTATTTGGGCAACTATATCTCACCCGGTGGACGCATCACGGATAAAGTGTCAGCTCGCATACAGACGGCTCGCTTGGTATTTGCCAATCTGAGACATCTGTGGTGCCGTCTCGACATCCGCTTATCTGTGAGGGGTCCAGTGTATGCTGGGAAGGTCGGCGAGTTGTGCTATACAGCACAGGAACCTGGACCTTAAGAAAACAGGATAAAGATGGTTTGTTGCTGTTCCGGCACCGCTGTTTCCGCAGCATCGCACGAATCTGGTGGGCCAAGCGGACGAGCAATGCTGAGGTTAGATGCAGAGTTCTAAGTAACAGCGGTCGCCTACTGGAGCAAATGGTCGAGTTCCATAAATTACGTTGGCTTGGGCCTGTGTTACACATGTCATCAAATAGATTGCCATCGTGCGTCATGTTTACCGAGGCAGATTGTGGGTGGATGAAAGCCAAAGTAAGACCTGGCACGTGTGTGTGAAAACCCCAATCAGGAGACTAGGTCATATAAATCTCGTTAGGCTCCGTGATTGGGGACCTCAGGATCATTGTAATCAATGATTAGAGATACTGAGTGATATGGCTGGGTGGCGTTCATTCATCTTCTCAGTTTCTTTGCAACCGTAGTCCACTGAAATTCTCCACTTTCTCTTCAACTCTACTTTAAACTTTCCTATCTTTCTGCCACTTCTTCAACTAAATGGACAGCCAAAAGATGGCAACTAAAACCGGCGCACGAAAGTATATGGTTACTGGTGGCACAAACAGAAATTGACGGTGCGGATGACCTGAAAATTGTCTGTTCGGCATGATTTACGCTGCTGATCCGGCGGTGCTGTTCACAAACTGTTGAAGTTGATTGTAAAATTTCGTAATTTGGAGCGCTGTGGCAAACATGCACTGTTCCATCTGGGTTATACTGACTGCAAGCGGGATGGCTACTGTCAGTTCACGACTGGTTTAACTGAAACCATTCGAGTAATTTGACCATCTGAGTTCCAACAATGGTCGGTGAGGTTCTCTTCTCTGTGCTATGATGCAGCTGGAATATTGTTTATATAAAACCCATCACTTATTGATTCGCGTCATTCCATTGATAAACCGCGTTGAAAACCATTCCAATGGTTGTTCGGCCGATCAAAAACAATTCTCCGCATCAATTTGATCATCTTTTTGTGAGAACTTTCGTGCACTTGTATCACTGGTCCCGTCAGACACATTGAGGTGTTTGTCCGAACATTGCTCATTAAATTTCCTTAAGAGAACAGCAAGAAATATGAACAGCCGAATCTTCTACAACATCTAGTCGATATTGATATGCGAGTAGTCCTCCTGGGCACATTTTGTTAGCAATAATGCATATGGGTCGACCCGGTCTGGTTTTATGTCCGAGTTGGTCCTCAGTTCTTTTTCTCGGTCTCATACGGTTCTCCAACGGACGTATTGGGAAACAAATCGAAGCAACTCCGAAGCGGTAAGTGTGTTAGCCGAATTTCACCCTTCGTTTATTCCGTATGCTATCCACGAGGTTAAGGTGAATATTCGTATGTGAATTCAACATTGTCATTTCGTAAATAATGGTAGTAAATATTAGTTGCAGAACATCTGTGATTTTTGCTTCTCAGCGAAATCCAGGATTCCCCTGTTTTTCCATCTCCCTCGATACCGTTAGTTAAGAATCGGTTACTAGACTTTTGTTAAATTATGATAAGAAATAAATCCAGTTTCTTTACCGTCGGTTAGCAAAGCAACTATTTTGACCCCTGTTGCTATCAGGCTGTAATACACGGGGACATGAATATTGCGACAACAGGAGCTGTTCAAATTGTTTTTTTTTTGGCAGATTGAAGTCTTATGTTGAAATTGTTTTAAGTTCTGTACTCTTGGTGGGATTCGAATTCACGCACGGACGCCTCCTACGCTCTTGCACAGCGCACGCTCTACTAGCTGAGCTATAAGATCACACCGATAACACTGATCTTTTCATAGTTCATAGCCAGCGATTTTTTCTCGTCATATGGCACGTCTCCTGCCCCTAAACATGGCGATGTTGGTCGCACTCAATGGATTGATGTCTGACCATTTGGTCCTGGTCACGCATTTGCACGCACATTTGGCTCAACTCCATTTTGGTATTCTTTCACCAGCTGGACAGATGAAAGACAGTAGAAGAAATCGCCGCACAAAACTTCAAGGTGATTGGTTGTGCGTACCAACACTAACTTGATTGAGGATCGCTTCGTCTTGTCCCCTTTTTGGAGGTTATTGATTAAAATCGATCCTTATGTGTTTTAATCACGTGCATCTATCTGTCACATCATATGGCACCGTTTTGCCTTTTAGATTTACATCCTCCGCGATTGCTATGACTAAGAACAATTTGGCCGAGCAGTATCGTATTTTAGGGTCGTTGAAGTAAGCTTTTCCTAACCGAACCAGTTCTGACAGATACAGAGAAAAAACCAAACGATTAAATGATACCCTGGAAGCTCTCGGCGATCAGCGTTCGTTCATGGACACTGAAGCACAACGAATAGCGGAGTACGAAGAGGAATTCCAATGTCTTGTCGCGGATCGCGCTTTCCATCTACAACAGCTACAACTGATTGAATACGATATGATGCTGGTACGTTCTCTCGTTTGGATCCGTTGTCGCTAGTTTCGAAAGTGATCCCAGATGCAGGCTCGTTTGTCACTGTTCATTATCTCTACTACCAGTTCAGTACGTTACTTTTATGCAAATAAGTCGTGTGTGAATATGAGTCGGCCTTTTGGATATCTCCGATTGCAGCTACCCATGTGTTGCGATATACGGCAAAGTCTTCGCACCAGGAAACCCGGTTGTTACGCCAGTCATGCGCTCCGGGAATTAACTGGAGACTTAAACCATCTATATTCGATTTGGTTTTACTAACCCATTTCGTCAGCTGGCTTCCCATCCAAACAAGTGCCGACGATAGACTTTTCTTTGTGAGTTTAGCTTCCAGCTAATGGAGGACATCGTTGGACCATTGACAACGGTCTCGTTCGAGAAACAAGCATAGCCTTTCTACATCCTCGCAGTGTTGACGGGCGGTAGAGTTTGAAACGTGTCCATATCCCGTGATTTTAGCCAGTTATCGGAGGCACCAGTTGTCAAGGTTTTTCAGTTATTCTGTGTTATCCACTCCTATCGGTCGCGTTTTGTAAGCGTATGCTAGGACGGGTGGCCTATTTCGCTGCAGAACAATCAGGGTTTGCGCAGTTGTAAGAATACACTCCTTGGGCAGTTCTAATGAAACTGGACTTCGTTTCTAACTTGGCCGTTTGACTGGATGGTTGGACTTTAGTGATTGAAATTCTGCAACCTTTTTATTACACGTAATGTGGATTACAGTAAAAGGGGAAATCCCCATAGACAAAAAGCATACTGTAAAATGGAGGGTAGGGGAAGATTCACGTAAGACCCAGTTTATCGATTCTTCGCTTAAAGAGCATAAGGTTGTAAGTTGGGTGAAAGACAGAAAGTGACAGGGTGTTCCGTAACTTGGAGGTTGGGGTCAAAAGAAGGTTAGAGCTGAGAAGTACGACATCTGCGAACCGAAATATTCTAAGGATGACTAGATGCCTGTGTATGGGGCGGGCGTGCAAAATTTACGGAAAGAACAACTGCCGAGGCATGCTCCAATGAACAAAAGTCAAATTACTAGCGGTAGAGCAGAGATGATGAAACAATTACCCGACGATGGGCTCTTAATTGCAGATTGGAGGTTAGGGAAGCATTATCGATCAGCCGAATGACCTTTCTTTGAGCACAATCAAGAAGGGAAAGAGAAGAAGACGAGGCCCCATCCCACATTTGATTACAGTATTCGAGGTCAAGGCAACTTTGAGCTTTGGCGCGAAACGAAACACCAACATTGCGCGCAGCATGAGAAGGAAGTTGTGCGATAAAAATAGACGAACATAAGGAGTAGTGCGGTAGGAGAGGAAGCAATGGAGCATCGACAAAAGTATGGATTGGACTTATGGTTTTAGGAATAAGATCATTGATAAGTAGAAGAAAGAGGGTGGGTGCAAGTACTGAACCTTGGGGAACGCCAGCATTCCTAAGGAACGGCTGAGGGAAGAAGGATGGAGAATTATTGTTGCGGTTTAGTCCACGACTGTTGGTGAGGGTGCGTGTTAGCATTGCGAGTGCACACAGCAAGAACGTGCATGATTTCGTGTCGTCATTATTGTAGTATGCAAAGGAAACCAGCAACCATGATCCTGTGACTTGAAGTGGCGGACCACGTTGGGTTTCAGTAGATTAGGCGTGGTAGTGAGCCGGGCGTCAGAGCCGCCTACCTCATTGGTCAAACTAAAATCTGACGTGCGGGTTTGAAAGCCATGATCAGGTAGGGTTATGTTTCCTGAATGGGGACATGGAGACAGTGTAACCGTTGGCTCGAAGCACTGAGTAATACAGTCGAGTGGCACTCTTGCATTTACATAATATCCGTACAACCTTAGTTGACCTGAATTCTCTATCTTCACATTGGTACTGCGTCCAGCATTCAAAGCGTCCGTCTACTGATTCACCCAAGTGGATAAACAAAAGACAACAACTGATACTTCTGCACAAGAGTGTATGGTTAATAGTTGAGTAGACTGAAAAGTTGAACCTCATTTGTTTCACATATGACAATGGTCTTCAGTGAAGAGATGAACGCTACTGAGAAAATCCTGAAGCGAATGTGTGGTATTAGTTGAACCGTCACTACGAGCGTTGGCGTACTTACTAACCCCTCCCCAATCTGGAAATAATTTCTTTTCAAGTTTATGATCTCTTCGGTGATGGGAACAGTCCTCGTGTTCCACTGGACAGCTGTTTCTCATCTATGACAAACACCGTCAGCCAATGGAATTCTCTCGCACGGGCGCTATTTATTTATCTCATTAAATACATCCGACTGGCAGACAGTTTGTAAAAAATAAATCAATAACCAGCGTAACAACGAACAGAGTTCATAATTGTTCAAACAGTTTCACAAAACACGTCGCAAAACAAGTACAGAATATATTGTTCACAACAGTGACATAGTTCTACGTCCATTCCTAATATGACACCAGACATCCACGTTTCCTTAACATCGTGTTACGTTTCGGTGTTTGCATGATTGTGAATCTCTCATATCGAGCTTTCTTAACACTCATTGCTTCCATTTGTTTACAGCCGCAACCCTTTCATAAAATATCCCCAACATGGGTTTACCGTTCACTGTCTCGCGTTTAACCCACTTAGGCTGCTTTGTAAATCAGACCCTCTAGTCCCAAGACCACATTCTCTAAGAAAACTTTCGGTTTATCTCCGTTCGGATATCAGCATAGTGTCCATCTTCCTGAAAAGAGTCTGTGATACTATGCAGTGTCCTTACCAGCGAAATCCGCCTGGAATAATTCGCTATTAATTGCACAAGACCTGCATTGCACTGAACTGGGTTTTGCGGGGGCAGCGTGAAAAAAAAACCGAGCAGAATTTAACTAATCCGATCTGTCCACGCGTGCAATCGTGCTACACATGTTTTCGCTCCGAACGCGTACGGTTCTGTCGAAGAAACATGCACACATTATCGGACAAAATGAATTCATTTCCCTTTTGTTTATTTTGCCCCAATCCTGTCGCACGACAATCGATCACCATCACAAACATTTTAGGGGAACTCGTGAACTCGTAAAATAAACGCTAGACGTTACTGGTCCGTGTTCTTAAATCTTTCATTGTCCTAACTGTTCGCAGTTCATAAATTTTACGTAGCTTTACTGTCGCCTGAGCCAATCACATAAAGGCCTTATCTAATTCGCGGCTCCAAATCCCCAGGATTTAGATAACTGCACTGTGTACTGCAGTAACTACATAAGCGTTTCGACCATTCACCACCCTGTGGTGTGTACTCTATAAGAAAAGAAGACAGAGATTCAAATTGCGAAATGATCAAAAACCCATAAAGTCCAGCTAAGCTCCGTTTTTGTGTAGTTTGCCCTCCCCCAGCTAAATTAAGGAGGTACACCTACTGCTCCAATCTTTACACGTTTGAGTGTCCAGTCATCGTGCACTGTAGACTGACTATCACGTCAGTATTTCACAGGAACCACCCAAAACTTCTGTTGTGTACTGGCTGTTGCTGAGACTGCTATCGCACCACCAACTTCCGAGCCGAAGAAGAGAACACAATCAAAATGGCACAGGACATTATATTAGAAAAAAAGCATGTCTTCCCTCTATCCTTACATGCACTGCATGAACCTATATTAGTGGAACCATTCAAAAGTGAGAGAATGGCGAATCGTGGAGAAAACAGATGGTATTGCTTTATACAGTTTTGCAGTCGGGCTGCTTTGGAGGGCGAGTGTACGAATCGGAGCCACGTATAAGTCCATGGTTGACGTTTGGCGTGGTACTTTCGCGGTTGTCCAAATCGAAAATTGGAACGATTTGGCTGTTAGTCCCTCTGATCTATGATCAAAAACGAGAATAAGCGCAATCGTTCACGCGCTCACTGTTCGGTACCATGGAAAGCATTCAACAAACCTTCCCCCGTACGCCAGCGGCACTATTTTCAGTAGTTCTACTCCATCCTTTGTCAACGCGAAACCGGAATGACGGAGGGAACCCTGGTATCAAAACCCCTCTGTGTCAGGCTCGAATCGACTTCTCGGTGAGCAGCTGCATACGTGGCTTAACACAGTCAAAGTAAATTTGGATCGCCCGGGTCAGCAGTCGGTTTTCAAAGTATGGGACTGACCCAACAGCTGAATCGTACAATGCGTCAAACCTTTCGCAGATCGCAACGCATCAACTACTATCGTCGAGGACATCCAAGAGCTCAACTTATCTCCACGCAGGAGATGATCGCATAGTGCTATTGAAATGCTAATTGACCATTAGGGCCAAGTAAATGGCTTATTTTTGTCAGTCTGGCAGATTCGTCACACTTCTTTTCGTCAATTATTAGAATTCATCGCATAGGTAGACATTACAAAACAGTCAAACAAATAAATACGGACAGTTTTACCATCCACACAATTTGCTCCTGCTTGAAAGACCTCAGCATTGATCGGCACAAGCTAAGTGACTTATTTCAAAGGACACCTTGAATAGTTTGTATTTGTTTGCTTAAAACTGTGTTTGGTGATCTTTTATCAATGCTTTGATCAAACCTGCGTTACCTTTTGGCGAAATCCGAGACCTGTGACGTCCAAATCGACTTCAACCCGATAGTCTATGCAACAATCTCTTGATTCTCTCACAGTTGAATTTTTAAGGCACTTCTATTCTCCCATCATTGTGCTCCCATTGTAGCTGAACGAAACTATTCGTCATGCCAGACAAGATCGACTAAAGGCGAGCACGGTGATTGAACAACTGCATGCAGATTATGAACAATTGTTGGGTGAGATTCGTGAAGACCGAAGTGTGCTTTACACGGATCCCAATGAAACTACCTCGGACAATGAAATTGAGCCGGATTCCGGTGTTGGATCCCAAATCAGGTACATCGAGGTTGATTTGTATGCTTTACGTTTTATCCGGTTACACGTTTATGTTGTGAACGGCAGAAGAGATGAAATCCATAGTGAGAAGAAACTACTGCTTCGTAATGAAAACCGGTAGTTTCAACCCTGGGCCATAAGCAGGGTTCTCCCCTTCTACTGTGTTTGAGCTAAAAATGAAACGGAGGACCTTGTAGCTGAATTCGAAGTGGTGTGAAACTCAGCGACGAAAATTACCAACCGACGGTGATAGGTTTGGAGCGTAGAACCTTCAACCGCGGTTCACACTCTGCAACGACTTAAACAGTAAACTTTGACTGGGACCACAGATTCGTGTTATGCAGATACTCTGCCACTACTGAAAATCC
>UZAN01047389.1:2216-15186 GCA_900618425.1 Echinostoma caproni
AGTTTCCAACCGAGTCATAACCCTGGAGGCGCGTGCTGAGATGCGCAGGGTCAGTAACCCGCAACAAGCTTGCACAGAGGGGTTGTGCTATATCGTGTAAATGGAAAATGAAAAACGGTCTGATCAGCTGCTCGGTGGCGTAGTGGGTAGCACGCTTGCGTTCTGCCCATGAAGTCCCGGGTTCGATCCCCAGTGGGGTCGATGGATTCGCACTGCTGATGAGACCCAAACAGGTCGAAACAGCTGTCCAGTGCTTCCTAGCTTTTCAGTTCACGTTTCGTTTGCCATATACACGACGAATAACTTGTTATTTCTCAATCTCTCTCTCTCTTTGAGTCTCTGCTTCTCAGCAAACGTCACATACGAACCAAAAGAAGAGATGTAACAGTGAACGGATCTCTAACAAGTGATAATAATGGGATGTCAAGCACGTTCAAACTTCCTGTGAGATGAGACTACAAGCTAACGCAGTTGGCGTGAATATTGATCATTTGGAGGTTAACCAGACAAAGAATCGTGTTCATCTGTTTTTTTGCCTTAGCGTGCTGTAGTAATCGTAGTAATAGTAGTACGCACTAAACGCGGAATAAAAAACACTGATTAGCAATCACGGACGTCTCGTAAGAACTGGATCACGACAGTTTCTCACGTAACAGAGACTAGAGGAAAAAGCCACAGGATTAGTAGTTCCTTTATTGAAAAACGTGGGATCAAATAATATGTGCAAAACAAGTCCATTAATCATCCAAACCTCTGCCAATCGCGTGCTAGTATTTCTGGTGTCGTTTAGCTTCTGTCTGGGCTGCACGGTTTCTGATTGGTTGGTACAATAGACCTATGGTATGCAATCCAGAAGTTGTGTCATGCGCGTGCTTTGCTGACGTCACCTAGGAAGCCTGACTGATCACAGTTGTCCGAAAACTGTAACGTATCGCTTCATGGTATGCTTCATCTCGCGGACTAGGATCACCAAACGTGCGCAGAAGAGGAATACGCTTCGAGGAGATTCGAGTTTTCTTTATTTATATCATCAGAGAATTGATCGCCGACTGTGTATTCTGAGCCATTTGACATTACTAATAATCAACAGCAGCAGCAGAAACAGTAGAAGCACCACCAACACCACTAACAACAGCAACAATGACAGGATGTTTGTCACTCTCCTCGAAAATATCATGATGATTTGCGTTCCATTCATGATCATCTTGAACAGCAAAATCATCGTCTGTATATCAATTTAAGTTATTTGTGAGTAGTGGTGCGGGATAAATTTTAAGTATATGAATCACTCATCCTTCAGACTCTACGTTCACACACAATTCTCAGCTCATCCAGTCAGTCGTATATTCGAGAAGCACTAAAGAGACGAGTTTCATAATCATTAAAATTCATCCATAATGCATATTCAGCTTCCCGTCCGGACTTTCAAATTCGGACCAACCGCAAGGAGAACATGTGCGTTACCAGTTCAAAAGTGGTATGACAGACCGAAATTGCATAGAAGTTTGCTGAGAACTCTTCGATTGAAGATAACAACTGTAATCAGCTATGTCTCCATTCGTTTCTATGGGGCCCAAAATAATCTGAGTGATGGTCGTTGAAGAACACATCTGGACACAAATGAATTGGGAATTCGGCTCAGTTTCGAAGTGATCTGCTTTGCACAGTGAAATCACAGGCATATTCCATGCGGTGGGTATGTGGTGATCCTAGCCTGCGAGATGAAGCATACCACGGAGCGATACGTTACAGTTTTCGGACAACTGTGATCAGTCAGGCTTCCTAGGTGACGTCAGCAAAGCACGCGCATGACACAACTTCTGGATTACATACCATAGGTCAATTGTACCAACCAATCAGAAACCGTGCAGCCCAGACAGAAGCTAAACGACACCAGAAATACTAGCACGCGATTGGCAGAGGTTTGGATGATTAATGAACTTGTTTTGTACATATAATTTAATCCCCTTGATTTCTTTCAATAAATGATCTGTTATTCTTGTGGCTTTACCCCAGCGTCTCGGTTACGTGGGATACTGTCGTGAAAGTACCAGTGTGGTTCAGTGCTTACGCCTCGTGTTCAGTGCAGTCTACTATTAATACCATTACCACACTGTGAGTTAAAATCCAGGAAGGAAAAGTGGACAAGCAATAATGACGAGCTCTATTGACAACGAAATCAGAGTTCAGTACTTCCCGAATGTACGGTTAACTGAATAAACGGAGGGTTGTGCGTAAAAGTGGACTCTAAAGGATAGTCATTTACGATCAATATTCATCATTGAATCATCATACGAGTTCTCATCATTCACATCACCACAGGTGAGTTCATCAACGCTCTCGACAACTTATTCTGGGCCATCAGCATTCCAGTTGGATCTCTCCAAACACTGATTCCACATAGTATCATGCAAATTGTGTATCACCCAGTTCGCATGAATGGAAGAGTTCACCAGATTCCACAGGTAGCAGAACTACCGCATTTCCATTTCAATAATTCCATGGAGATGAGAGAACGATCGGATAAATTCAGACAAATATGAGTGAAAAAGGAACAACAACAACAACAACAGCCAAAATACCAACAGGCGTCAACCGCGACTGTAGTCTATCACGCAAACCTTTCGTGTACCCTCTTGGCCTGAGGAGTATTTTATTGCCATCTTGGGTGATTGACAACACGAGCTGTGCGTAGCACAGAGAGGCACAAACGTGAGGGCCATGGGACTGTGAGAGTGACAGTGAACTGTGAACAATGGTAATTGCTCGATCGGGGCTAAATATGTTTCGGAACAGATATTTACCAGACTCTTGTGCTCTTTGTGTCTATGTGTCGCAAACTCAGCTTCTGTGAACGAGTGAAACAAATGTAGAAAACTATTCGTTTAAGGAATGGATAATTGGCAATAATGGGATGTCAATCGCTTTAGAACTTCACCTGAGGTGAGAACACAATGTGACGTAAATGGAGCGGGCATTGGTCATCTGGTTGTTAAAGAGGCTTACAAATGTGTTCCTCTGTGTCTTGGTTTACGTCCCTGAAGGATACATTGATTTTGGGCTCCGGCAAACCATAAATATTGGTTAGTTATGTTATCAATCGATCATCGATTACCTGATGGGGTTTTGAGTTCCGAATAGATCAATGAATGACGCCTAGCTAAACTCAGATCCCAAAACGTCAACAAAATGATTGACCCGGTAAAATTCTACAGTATATAATATATGTCTTTTTTACTTCCTTTTTCTATTTATTGAATATACAAATGTACAGTCAACTTTCAGGAAGGGGGCTGCGGCCATACACAAAGGTTGCCTGGGGAAAATACAGATTTATATAGTCGTTCAGTTGTCAAAAGTCAAAGTCGACGTGGCCTATCAAAACCCCGTCCAGTTGGAATGAACTGATTTTACCATAGAGAAGCAAATGTACTTTTTGAATGAGTTACGGAGCGAGGATGAAAGCTTCGATGGAGTGTGATTTGATAGCTCATCCTCCGACCCCGAAAAGTTCTGTCACGTGACGGAGTTGAACAAGTGCGCTTTAGATGAGCACGAACCAATCACCGTGCTAATTGGGTTCTGTCAGCCGGGTAAAAAAGCGAATCACATCCAGACGGATATACAAATCGGTCATCATCGTGGAAAATCTGTGAACCCGAGTGGCAGAACATATACTTTAGCATGAGTCGAACGCGAATGGATCAGACTGACGGTTACACAAACAACCAGCCCACCGAGCCAACCGCACAGAACACCCGCATCATCAATCGCTCGTCATCTGCTGCAGACTGGCCACCAAGCCGACCGAGGAACTTCTTTTCGGATTATTTACACAACCCCGAATGGACGGCTGCTAAGATTTGCACAGGCCATAGCAATCAAGCGCCGAAGCCCCTAATGTGTCAGCAGAAGGAGGTCTACATCAGTCTAGCGTTGCCCTGGTGACCACGTGAGCGGAAGAATGAACTGATACCATGTTAGATTGTTATGACCTGCGATAAAAAAACTATTTTGTTTCTGCAGTAAGCATCAGTTGAGATGCAGTGAAATGATTCCGAAATTAAATCGTGCTCGCTTGCAATGTTGTGTTCCTTCAGGTTTTAGCCTTGCCCCGTGCCCTCTGATGAAGAACCCCATCGCATTCCACCCCTGTGGAAGCACTGATGAGCTAATCGAGATGAGCCTTAGGTAAACAATCGTAGCATACGTTCTGTACTTAGTTTGATGCGATCAAAACCAAATCGACGAACCCAAAGAACGCTGTATAATTGTAATGCCCTGTTAATGAATTTATCGAACAGCAGCTTCGCCTACCGAATTTTATTTTCAATGTGGCAGTAGGCATTTTTCATTTACTCAGGTGTACATTGCAGTAGGGTAGTATCGAGAACCATAACTGTCCCTACATGCCGAACGACAAAACAGTGATAAAATTCCTTTCCTTTCATTGAGTGATTGTTTACATGTACTGACAAGACAAAAAGGGATTTTGCTTATGTACAACACCGAGTCACGTGAGCAGTCACTGAACAATCATCAGTGATCATATAAGTTACAATGATCTTGTCCCACATTGGCC
Source organism: Echinostoma caproni (assembly GCA_900618425.1). NCBI lineage: Eukaryota > Metazoa > Platyhelminthes > Trematoda > Plagiorchiida > Echinostomatidae > Echinostoma > Echinostoma caproni. Next base: position 6,799 of record UZAN01047389.1, read on the forward strand.
AGAAGGAATGTATCGATCGGGTTCACTGATCATCGTCGAAAAAGCGATTAACTTCAAAACCATCAAAATGACTATTTGTAGGTCAACAGGGCGCATTTAAATTTGAACATCGATTGAGGAAATCAGAACAAACTATGAGAAAATACCGTAAAGCAACAAAATTTTGTATTACTGAAATGAAAATTCAAGGAGAACGGTGAATTTAAAAAGTTGAGGAAGAAATCAGCATGCCCCTAAATTGATACATGCGTGACTGATCATTAACCTAACGTCACAACATTTAAAGAAGAAAAAAACGCATGACCAAGAGATAGGTTTGTTAAAGGTCTTCCGGTTCTCTCGCGCTTCGTCAATTCCAATCTGTGAAATTCAGTGAATACGAACGAAATAGAATACGACTATATTTTACTGCTAGCAATGACGATCACTGCAGCCCGTTTTCCCTATATCTGTATTTTCCCCAGGCAACCTTTGTGTATGGCCGCAGCCCCCTTCTTGAAAGTTGACTGTACATTTGTATATTCAATAAATAGAAAAAGGAAGTAAAGAAGTAAAAAGCGAACAAAACTGCGTGTCTGTGACCCTGTTTGCATGATTTTGACACATCCGCTGCCAGCCAGTCCCCTTCCCAGCTTCGCGCTCCAACTACCCTCAACCGGCCGAATTATGCAAAGATCTCTTAGTAAATACCATGATGCTACGTTTGTTCATCATTTCAGCTATCCCTGTGTTCCACAGTGAATACTATTTGCAACCAACTTGGTCAAAACCTGCACAAATGACGAAAAAATGACAGGTTTTGAGCTAAACCACATGAGCGTGTGGATCGGAGGAAATGAAGAAGAAGTGCATTTATTTTGATCAGCCAATGTTGCTTTCTGTTCAGTGTGACTCCGGTTCTGTTCAGGCGGTAGCTTCCTGCCTATTCGAAATGTCACGATACGGAGCGTATCGCGATTATCTGTAGTAAGTAGTAGTATGCACAGATCACGAAGTGCGAATCACGAATTAGGAATCACGGACTAGCAATCACGGACGCAACGCAAGCACTGGATCACACTGGTATTTGCACGCAATATCCTACGTAACAGAGACGAGAGGAAAAGGCTACAGGACTAGCAGTTCATTTATTGAAAGGAATCAGGGAGAATAAATAATATGCACAAAACAAATTCTGTGGTCACCCAATCCTCTGCCAATCGCGTGTTGGTATTTCTGGTGTTGTTCAGCTTCTATCTGGGCCACACAGTTTCTGATAGGTTGATACAATCAGCCTATGTTTGGTAGTCCAGAAGCTGTGACACGTGCGCGCATTGCTGACGTCAGCTGGGAAGCTTGATTGATCACAGTTGTCCGAGCACTGTAATATGTCGCTCCGTGGGATGCGTCATCTCGTAGGCCAGGACCACCGCAGTTAATAAACGACGATGAAGAGAGTTATCGATTTTCGCTTCTTCGCCAAGTTCTGCAACTTGCTTCCTAATTTTTTCCTAGTAAAAATCTACCTGATGAGCAAAGGGAAGCACCGGAACAGTTGTTCGGTCTTGGTTGAGACTATTATCAGGGCGTAAATTTAAGTCTCTATAGAGAGGAATCCTAGCAAAAAGGGAACCGCTTTCCCGTGCTTTTTGTCGGTCCACACAGAGATTACTACTGAAAGTACATGCAATCAACTGGCGGAGTACGAATCCATTTTGAAGGAGAGAAACCCAGAAACAAGGCCATTATCAGTTCCTGCAGCCTGTCAACAATCGAATGAGCTAAACCAAAAATAATGATCTAAAATGGTTGAAAATTTGTTTCAACGAACCCAAAGAACATTCTTGATCTGTTTGTGTGTGAAATGGCGGTTCTTTAGTTCTCTTTGTCAAGGTTTTTGTTCAACCATTCGATTCATTATTCCGAATGCTCCGTTCCCAGTTCACAATTGAACTAGTATGTAATGGTGTCATTTTTCTAATGCGGCAACTGTGCTTTATCGGGTCACGGAATGACCTCTGATGTTGTTATTGTTGTCATTTAGTTCTCGTATTTGCTCGATATACGCAAATGAAAACTCCGTGTATTTATTTAGCAATTTTTTTTGCTGTTTTGTCGAAGGTGAACAAATTGTCTTCAACAATGATCGTTCACCGAGACACAGTCGAATCGATATATATATATATGTATATAAATATATATATATGTGTGTACAGATATTATCGAACTCGTGCAACACGACCCTCATTTTTGACACAGGTTTCAGTTGCCAGTGTTGTGCGTGTTCATCGACCTTGAGTGTGGCAATGAAATCTGTAGTAGCGTTATAATTCCAGAAGGCGGTGCTGGTTGAGGATAATTGTTTATTAAGGATTACAGATGGACAGGGGTGAATTCATCGATTGTTTTCTCCGCATTCATTATCCACGCTATCTCTCTCAAATCTTTTGGTAGGCTCTCCATAAAATGATGCAATAGTAATTCTGAATGTGCGGCAAAATCCAACGTTGGGAGCGCTCGAATCGACAGGGCGCGCAGAGCCACGGCGTGCAACAGGGTGTCCACACCAACTTCGAGCTATGCCATTCTGAAGCTCCGCAATGCCTGCTGGTGGTCAGTCGGAGTGTCAAAACCTGCGATCGGGGAGTCCTTCGCGGCAGCCCACCTCATCTTGTCCGGGCCTCTGCACGCCGCATCCAGTGCCCCCCGCACCCGGCCCTTGAGAAGCGCTCGGAGGGCCGTCAAATTATCCCGGTCCGATTGGATTCCCGTCAGCTCCGCGACGTCCTCGAACTCCTCTAAGAACGTCCGTGCATCTCCATCCTCGAAAGCTTCAGGCCATGGAACCTTCATCCTGATCCTGGCGACGGTATCAGTTGTTATAATTCCAGAAAGCGGTGCTAGTCGAGGAGAATCGTTTATTGAGGATTCCAGATGGGACATCACTAATTTGGCACATATAACACAGAAATCTCACCAGAAACATACCATCGCAGTTCTTGGCCGCACAACAGATAATGTTTGTAGCAGTCAATAGTTATTCTTTGAGATCCAGCAATTTGCCCTCCGTATTCTTGTAAATATTTGACCGTCGGAATAAATCACCAACTATGTTACCTACTACTCACAAGTGAGTTGTACCTCAAAACAGTAGTTCGAAAGTTGCAGCTCAAAGTTAGAGAATACTTATACGAAGTAGCACGGAAGTTCATTCTTTTTAATAAATGATTGCTTTTCGCGGAGAATGTGTTTATCCTGATTAGCACATGTCTTTTAAATAACTTGCATCTTTTCATTTGGCGCAGATTGAACAAACCGATGAATGATAACTTTGAGGTGTGCGGCTCGTTGACTAAGCGTATTTTAGTGTCATCACGCCTAAACTGGATGAAAAACCCAAGTTTTAAGCATATAGCTAAAGCCGAGAGGCAATAAATTGAAGAGGCACATGAATCTGATGACTCGGTTCTTGACCAGTGTAAGTGCTTCGATGTGAATATAAGCCCAATTTATTGCATAATCTTACGTAATTCCTCCATCAAGACATACACAAAGAGGGAGGAAATCAATCATATCGAAACAAGACGATGATTGCATTCAATTGCAGGTGAGAACAGCTGCATACAACCAATACGGTGGATAGTTCGGGTGAAGACAGCAGACCTGTTGAACTAGTTTTCCAAGGGTTTTGGTTTAAATTATCAAAAAAGGAAATATCCACCCCGCCTAACAAGTTTAAAGGGAACTAAATACTGTTGCAGTTGCCGTTCCAGTTGGCTTAGTAGTCATGATGTCAAACTTGATACCACCCCATAATAGCATGACATGACACGACCTCTCATCCCTCTTCCTCCACCAGATCGTTCGGAGACCAGTTCATCTCCGTATCAAATTTTGTCATTTAACTTGACCTCAACCCCTAACCGAACACAAATCACGCAAAAAAAACACTGGTCCACCACCTTGTTCGAATAACTCAGTTCAATTCTTGTTTCTTCGTTTTACATAAATACTGTTCAATCTGTCTGATACACTTAATTATTGGACAAGATCATGTACTGTTATTTAACTAACAATCTGATCTGTGTATCTAAGACCGTGTAACCCTATTTGCCATGCGGGCAGTAATCATCACTGTGATTACAAAGTACCATTGTTAGCAAGAAAAACATTTGTGTTAGGTTTTCCATACTTCAGTGTAATCCAGACAATTAGTTGGCTGCCGATTTTGATTCAGATCAAGCGCGGTAATGGCGATCCCGAACGGACACGCGCTTTGGGCGTTTGAATCATTCATGAAGTCATTTTTAAGTGAACGATTCTCACAGGCATGGAATTTCGGAAGCGCATATCTACACATAGAACGTTGCCGGACCGGGGACAATTATCATGCATGAAGCTGATGTTCATTACTGCTTATCGATCGTTTTTCAGACCAAACATTATGAATATGAATATGACACAGTGGTTCTTTGTGAATAATTTGTCATCCGTCTTTTGTCTGTATTTTGCATACATCTGGTTTCCTCAAAAAATTTCATCACTGTGAGGAAGAACCCCATTTCAGCGGGATAACACGAATTCAGTTATTTCGGGTACTCTCAATCAGCTGCATACGTACAATGACAATCGAGGTTAAACAACAACAAAGACATGATAGGTTATAGGACAATGGAACACACCAATTAGACCAATCATAAGATAGAGACAGAGGTCACAGTCAACCACGGTGAGTGGACACATGACGGGGTTCAGCTCTACACACACACTTTTTAATTCCTTGATGAACATGTAGCGAGCAGAGAAGATGCTCCGTGTTTGATAAGCTGACATGGACCGGTCAGTATTTGAATTTCGAAAGTTACTGTCCTATAAATTACAATCGTGTCCTTGTTTATACTCTATTTTACGCGCGCTCTTCGAATTTGATCAGAAGAGTCCGTGGACAGTAATCTTCTTTCAGTTCAGTCTACTCTACTCGAAAAAATGGATACTCTCTGATGTTCATCACAAGGTACGCGGAAGACACAACTGTGCTCATTTGACTGCATCTTCACTCAAAATCAAATCCGTTTTTCGAGAGATTGACACCTTTCTCAAGCAAACTTTGACCCAAACCCGCAATTCTTGAGCCACCAGCGCCGTAAATAGGTCAACATTTGCAGCGTTATTAAACTGTCGATAGTACTGGGGTAGGTGGGTGGGTTATGAATTGTGTTTATTATCCTCTGTCTGTTAATGCCGCTCAGAAACGAAGTTCACCTTAAGTGGAGTGTATGGTAAGCATTCATTTTTGGTCGTATCATTTTTGATTTATATCACGGCTTGTGAATGCAAAACAATACACCCGTTTGTGTCACATTTGAGACTGTTCCTTTCAGGAGTAGTATATTTTAAAAATTCCCTTGTAGTGCCGTCATGCTGCGTTCAATTCGTTCGTAATTTGTTCGATAATCATGATAGGCGATATTTCCCTTATCTTACCAAACGTTATATACATGCATGATATCGAGAACGTTAATCGTGATGGAAAAAAAGACCCAATCACTTAAACGATGTGGACCAAGAGCAATCGACTGTGCACAGAGACGTTGAAGAAGTTTTCAAACAACTCGGTATTAACATGCGATGGAAATGTTCGTGATAACCAACAAAGAGCACTCGACAGTTGTTTCATCCTGTTTGGGACTATTCAGCAGTGCTTACTTTTTGTGTTCCTGTCAGGACTCGAACCGCGAACTTTCGGGTTGGGAATTCAAACCCTTACCCTTGAGCTACACGGTAGTATGCAGATGCATAAAATTGTGGGGAGTTACCAATCTTCCAAGGAGTGAAACCCACACCCAAGACCACCAAGAGCGCGGGGTGCCTCATAACAATCGAATGGACTAATCTAAGCGTGTGACTCCAAAAGACTGATTGAACCATTCGCACAAGGTGACGACCGTCGACCGTGTCGCTCAGGACTAGGGGTTTGAATTTTCAACCCGAAAGTTCTGACAGGGACATAAAAGTTCGCACTGCTGACAAGTCNTGACAAGTCCCAAACAGGAAGAAACAGCAGTACAGTGCATTTTGTCGGCCATTACAAACATTTCCATCGCCAATAGCTTTGCTTTATGAGCATATTGAAAAAACTTTTTCCAGTAATGAACTTGAATAAAGAACCTACTGTGTTCTCTATTCAAGCTTTGCTTTAAACTTTTCGGTGGCGAATGATACGGAGGTTAGTAAGGGATTTGGAATATGATGCATCCAGCGAGGAGAGCACAGTACTTCATAAGTTGACTCAGCTAAATACTTGGGCATACTGGTTCTTCAGCATTTCAGCGGCTTTTACTGTATTGGTTGTGGCCCTTCCAGAAGAACTGAGCACCGGTATTTCATGTTTAACTTTTAGAGCTGAATCAACACGTGTCTACAAAAGCTTGAAATAAACCTCTGTGACAGAGATTCTGGATGGTTTAGTTTATCTTCGCGCACCAACTTGGTGCATCGGTTTCGCAGCAGTCGGTAATTGTTCCAAGTGCATGCATTTGGTGGTAGTTTGTAATTTCTACAAGAGAGGTCTCGCTGAAATATCCATATCTTTGTGCGGCTTCGAATAGGCGATTTCCGGTTGTTGGGTTTGATAACAACTCTTCCCGCATCACTGACGTTAGCAGTTGTTCCAGACTGTCAATAAATTCCTGCCATACGACTAAAAGGTTGCGCTCTTCCGAATGAGATATCCATTGAATAGAAGGAGCTAAGCTGTGCAACTTTGCACAGTTGCTGAATGTTTGAATGTTGTTTTGGTCAATTATTTTGACAGAAGCGCAACAAATGTACTTGAAAAATAGTACAGCATGGTCACTGCGTTCCAGAGGGTTCGCAATGACGACGGATTCTATAACCCACTCTCCGTTTGTCAACACTAAATCCAGTATGGATGATGATTGCAAGTTTCCAAATCTGATATACCCTTTCATGTGGTTTTACAGTGGATGTGAGGCATCGAGCTTTATGCGGTGCTGTTCGAATAAAGCGTGGGAGGTCATCGCTTTGCCGAGTTTGGGACAGCTGAAATCACCTTTCAGCAGAACATGTGCAAATTGTGTGGCTAGAATGTGTAACATATTATTCAAGAGTCACACTGGCTGATTCCGGGGATGACAAAGGGCGATAGATGACACCAATTAAAAAGTCATCGTGTTTGGACAATCTCAACCAACCCAACACTAAATTTGCTACGTACGTATTCGCCTATCTGTTTCCATTGCTAGTCCAATCACGTGAGACAGTCGCTTCCAATCCGATTTGCCCGTACACCATCTTAACCTAGTTTTAGGTCATCGTTGAATCGATTGAGGCACTCTCACGATCATTCATTCAAACGTTAACCCGATTCCGATCAACACGCTCTAATCACAACAATGTTATTTTCGTTTCACAGTTATTAGCTTACTGACCAAAAAAAATCACTTTTCACCACGCGTATGCACGTGTGTACATTCGCAGGGAAATGGACACATGGTGTAAACCCATATTTTGGACCTCTCTATTCCTATTTGTAATGAGAAAATAATGTTTTCAAATCCTAATTTCACTTGATACAGACACCTTGTTCAATTCTGAACGTAGTATGACCTGTGTTGAGTCATGTCTTGTCGTAGGAAGAGAGCTAAAACGAAACAAAGTTATGCTATATGGGGACAGAATTGTATTGATTGATCTGTGAGAAACTTTCCCGTGAAACCCAGAAAAACTACCTTTGCTACGTTTCATCCACCCAACACCGTCCGCCTCATACATACATAAACAGTTGACCTTACACCTCTCTTGTATATTGACACATCAATCGCGTTATGTGCGCCGGTCGTGGTGTGGCTCCATCAAATGCATATTCAATCACTGAACACAAAATATTTCTTGTACTTATGCTGAATGTAAACCACGTTTTCTCCTGTCACTCTTCAATCATCGTTTCAAACCTAAACATCACCCCCGACTGCACTCCTAGTGCTCGGGAGAGCAGAGCTGTATGCTACCGAGCGCGTCCCCAGGTCGTGGATAGAAGAACGGCCGTCATCTCACGGCTAAAGGTGAATAAGGTGGGCCTCGGCCCTCCAAAAAAGCGGTCTCGGACGATCAGCGGCAGCGCTCGAGGATGCGGTGGGTTTACCCCTGGCTAAGGTTCTCCGTACAAAACGCCACATATATCTGTGGACAGCGCTGTGACATGGCGAGTGTGGCCCGCCACCAAATGTGGTCATTGCTCCGCGTCAAGTCTATTACTCGACAAGGCTTTCCAGAAAAGGCGAATGAACCAATTACTGGCCACCGGCTCATCTGGAATATCGCTGCTGCCTTGCAGTCTGCGCTTGGTTGCGCAAAGGCTAGAGTGCACCCTCGAACAAGGCCTACTCT